>JAPJBO010000398.1:0-200132 GCA_030068145.1 Diplonema papillatum | reverse complement strand
TTGTTTGGGTATGAGAGCCCGACACGAGCCGCTTTTCGCTAGCAAACTCCGCTTCCAGCTCCCTCCTCAAGTCAGGACAAGCAGTGGACAGGTGATCGACAATGCGGTACACGAGCCGCTGCGTTTGTGGCTCTTCGGATTGCGTAGCCTCAGCAATACTCTGTTGGAGGGCTTTTTTTGTTCCAGTGGTCTTGATACCAATGGCTGCTGCTTCGGCCTTGAGCTGCTCAAGTGTCTTCTTCACTGTATCCGACGTCGGCGTGGGAGGCTGATCGTCGTCCGCGTTTGCAGGTGTAGCAGGTGCAGGACCTACATTCGCTACAGGGTCTGGGCTGTTTGTTGCAGCGCACGGCACATGTTCTGGACTTACGTCGGATTGTTGTTGTTGGGCGGGGGAGCATTTGGTGCACTTCACGTCTTTGAAAAGGCAATAGAAAGCTTTTCGTTTCTGTCCCGCGAAGGACCGATTCCATCCCGAAGCCTCGGGAAGCCAACTCAAAAGCTTTTGGTGAAAAGCCTTTCGGCGAGCCTTCTCTATCCCCAAGAGGTCAAAAAGCTGCTCAGCACAGAGACTGTGTTGCTCGCCTTTCGCTTGGACGATGGACGCAACCGCAGCATTGAATGACAGCGCACCATCAATCGAGTCGGCGCAGCCAGCACAAGCGGCCCCAACAACGAACAAGCAGTACAGCTTGCCGCGTCTACTCCAGCCTTCGTGCAGTCCTTCGCTGCGCCACTTCGAAACGCTTTGCGAAACCAAATTTGCCTCGCGACCTTCCATTTCCAAGAGCGCGAAAAGCTCTTCGTGGTTGAGGTGGTGCTGAGGGCCGTGTTTACAAACGGCTTTCTCAACTGCAGCATTGAACAGCTGGACGGAGCAGGTATCCACTGTAGTAGTGGTGTCTCCTGAACTTGCCGCACCGAACTCGGTCTGCACCTGCCGAAGGACTGCGTCCGCGGACCACTTCTTGCGCTTCACAAGCCCCGAGGCCCTTTTCTGCATGCTCTGATACGTTCCTCGTATCGGCTTCAGCAGCCTGCGTCCAACTTCTTCCCACGTTGCCACCTGGACACCGGGCAAAACGACACAGAATTTCACTCCTTCGTTGTTGGAGCTAATTCCCAAGTTTGGGTTGCTTGCGGCAGCAAGCTCAGCCTGAAAGGCTTGCGCGTCCTGTGTTTGCGAACCACGCAAGTCGCGGATACGAGCAAGCACCCTTTCCTCACTCCATTCAACGCACTCTCCAAACGTGCCGTCTGCAACAGCTTCAATGAAGAAGGCGGCATCCGTCATGTTTGTTGTTGTGTATTTACTGTATCTCAGGCTCCCTGCGGGAATAAATAGCTACCGAGAGCAGAGATGATTAATCCTTGTTTTAGTGTACATACTAAATACCGAAAGGTTTCCTCGGCCCTCGACTCTTGTTTTTTTAGCCCGTTTCTGGAACAGCGCTCGCGGGACGGGCACTCCGCGGATGCCAAGATTAGGGTAAGGATAACCTCGCAGCGAAGCGAAAGGAGCTGCTTGGCGTTTTTGGGAAGGAGCGCAGGGCTCAGCTCCTTGTGTCCACTGCGACAGATCGTCGTCCGTTGAATGCCTCCGCAAAGTCGGCATTGCCCAAGCTGCCGCCCTCCGTAACTCCTTCGTGCCAGCCTGACCTGGCCAGCGGCAGTTGGGGAGTCGGTCGCTTGACACCGGGTGACCTGCCAGCCATGCAGGAGGGGGGGGGGGGTCCCCCCCCCCCCACCACCACCCGCACCCCCTGACCGCGATCCGTAACATGTAACAGCCCTTAATGTTCCCCAGGGGGGGGGGGGGCGTTCTCATCATTTTTTTTTTTCTTTTTGCTTCTGGAAACAAAGGTACCGAAGAATACAGCGGGGGAAAAAAAAAAGGGGGGGGGAAACAGCAGAAAAAACAGTCCAAACTAAAAAGGCCGCAGGTCCCAGTTACGCTCCGTTTTAAAGGGTACCCCCCGTACGGTCTGAACCCCGGTTCTAAGGCCCTTCGGGGATCGCCCGTTGGAATCATGTTTCTGTTCTGGTCGGCTGGTCGCGCTCACCCTCTCCGGTTCTGGCGCAGAAAGCCTGACTCAAGGCGCTGCTGCCACCTCGACGCGGTTATCAACGTCTCCACACCCCCACACCCACCCCCCCCGGGGTTACCTCCCCTGTTGGGCCCTCAGAGCTCCCACGGACGGCACTCATGCACTGTTCATCGTGTCTGCGGAAACCCACAAAAAGTGCCAAAAAGACGTAGGCGCGTGTCGTTGGTGGTTGATCAGAATTCCTGCACCTGAAAATGGCACAAGGTGAAGACGAGTGGGAAAACGATCAAACCGGCATGCACAAACAAAACGAAGCGCTTGTCTTTTTTTCTCAAGACAGACCATGTGCAAAGGTCTTCTTGGAATCGGTTTCCCGTCGAAGTAGCACAACTATTGGCACCCCCCGGGTTTCACTGTTGATGTGTCTATCACGCCACCACTTCGTGGCGTCAACCGCTGCTGAACGATGCACAACGGCGTATGCGTGGCTTCCGAGGTTATTGACTTTTTTGCTCCCGGCGCACCAGAAACGAAGACAACGAAAGAAACACAGAAAGAAGGAACTTTTCTCCGGAAGGCCGCCCCTGTACCATCTACTCAACAACAGTCCACGCGATACGACTACTCGAGAGAACGCATGTATTGGATGTAAATTTACTACTGCCACACGTACCATACTTTTATATCCGAAAAGCGAACTTCAACTGTAAGAAATACCTACTACCCTGTTCTTCGGTGGAACATCTTGCGCGAGAGATGCTGGCGTGTTGAATAAGGTGTTCGTTCTCAGTCTCTTCGGCCGTTTGGAACGAAAGAAGGTTGTCGCTCTGGACTCTTTTCTTAGGCGTGGGGTTCTTCTTGTTTTTTTTTCATTTTTGGAACTGGCGATATCGGCATAGAACTTGGTGACTAGCCTCTTGACAGGGCTGCCTTCGATAGTAACGCGGACTAGCAAAGATAAAAATGGCACGATGCTGGTTCGTCGGCATCTATCTCTTCTAAGCATCTGCTGGATAAACCCGTTTGGCAGTTCTTCTAGCGAGCGGACACATAGTGCCAAGCAAAGACGATGCAAAGAATCGTCCTTGTGGCACTTGCATTTCGAGCTTTACGAACACGATGCTGCAAAGCTACAGCGCTGTAATCGTATTATTCACGTATTATACACGTATTGAAGATTCTGTAAGATCCTTCATCGAGGCTCCTCAAGACTGAGTCTCTGCTGTCTTGCCCCTAGCAGCCCGAGAATTTTGGGTACCACTGAGACTCTTTGACTTTCACACCCCCAGTTCTGTCGTCGGATGAAGTTCCAAAAGTAAAAACCCCGGATTCTCAAGTGAACCTTTACTCTGGTTTACCCGGATGAAATCCCAAAAGGAAAACCCCCGGATTCTCAAGTGGACCTTTACTCTGGTTTACCACCAGAGGCTGCAAGGGGGCAGAGGGGCAAGATCTGGGAGAATGGACACAGGGGAACAGGGGGGTAAAATACGAAGAGTTCCAGTTCATTCTCAGCACTTCTCTCACGCGGAAAGTATCCTGGTGAGGAGCATCGTTGTCAAGAGCTGCGCCTGTACTTTTTATGCCGTTGTTCTTTTGAACGCTAGCGTTTCAACAGCTGGCCTTCCGCAGAGATTCCGCCTTCAGCACACACTGTGGACACACTGTGCTGCATCCACCGCGCCGCCCTCCCCTCTACTATCAGTAAACGACAGCGTCAGGATCCGATCGTGGGCGCCGGCGCTGCTCATCTTTTTTCTTCATTTTGCCACTTCCCTTCGTTCCATTGTACCATTGCCCCCTCTCAGCCTCCAAGCGAGGTTCCGTGCTTTCTCTCCTTTTCTCCATTCTACGTCGACGTAACCCCTAGCATCAACGCAGGCCTAATGAAAGCCAGGATTTCTGTCTCGATAAAGCTGCGACACCCTCCCTCGGTGGGGCAAAGTCTTAGTGGGAGGTGTCATTCCATCAATTATCACGGATTTTCCGAGGGAATCTGCGAGGCTAGACGAATTTACATACAGGGTGCCTGTTCTACGGGGGAAACATTTTGTTTTGGGGAGGTGGAGTGACCCCGCAGGGTGTCCAAAGTACCCTTGGGGTATCACCCCATCGTAAGTTGTTGTTCGGAGTTCTTCATTCCTTTCCTCTCATTGAACGAAAACCGCAGCTGCAATGCACAGCAGCAATGCCTGACTGCAATGTCCTACTGCAATACCCGATACTGAGGATAGCCGATAGAGATTCCCTTGAGGTTCAGCTTTGCCGATGTACTTCCCCCCCTCAGTCCGTACCTTTTGATGGGCTCCGGGGGTGTGTCGCCGGAGATAAAGTGGCTCCTTACGATCCTTTATAGCAGCAATCATCCGCTGCAGGGGGAAAGCAAGTGGCAAAAGCAGGGAGGTACGGTTGGACATACCCTAGGAGCAACAATACAGATGTTTAGAAGAAACACCCCGGCGCTAAACCCAGATTTACTGCGGTTGGTTGCGCATTTGCTCCTTTGCTGTGTTTTGCAACTGGCGCCCCCTCGAGTAGTTCATACAAGGCGGCTGCGACTTCAAAAAGGGTTGCTAAATGGGTGAAGAAAACAGGGAGGGAGCACAAACAGCGGGTTCCGATTGTTTTAGATCTCGGACACTTCTACTTTAGCACCACAAGCTTGCTCACGCGCAATTGGTCAATCTCGCCCTCGTACCTCACGCAGCTTCGCAATTTTACCCTGGTGGCATGATTCCCAGATCATTTTCCTATGGCAAGAGAGAAGAAGCGACGCCTGGGATCTGCCGCGGGGCGGGGTCTCCGGTATGGTGTCAGCTCCTGCTCTCTCTTGCTCTCCGGCCTTCGCAACAACTCTTCTTTTCTTGTTTGTTTTTTTTTTAGTACCAGCAATCTTGCGGGTTGCCCTACAATGCATTGTGAAGGCTAAAAAGACGTACGCGGCGTGGTCTGGTGGTTGATCGGGACCTGGAAATGAAACGGGGTAAAAAGCAAGGGAAACGATCAACCGACACGCACAAACAAAAGGGGTGCTAAGTCGAGAGAAGTCTCGCTTACAGCCACTCGCATGGTCATCCGAGGGTGGAAATCCAATGTTTCGTGTGTATGTGCGTGTGTGTGTGTGTGTGTGTGTGTGTGTGTGTGTGTGTGCGACTCAGTCCACCCTAACCCGCTGCCGCAACTTCTACGGACTGACAGCTGGCATTTGCCATGGTTCTGGATCACCCGTCTGCGTTTAGTCTACCGTGTCTAGCTGGGAAGGTTTTGCTACACTGTCGCAGCTGTCTGCGTTCAGTGCCTGGAAAGATTCTCTGCTTTCAATAGGCTAGTATAATCCGCTCAGCTGTGTTGACGATCTCGACCACGTTTAGGCCTATCCATACAGGAAAGCAACAGCGGTGCTGAGCCCAAGCCCGAAACTGGCGGGACATTCCGATGTGGCGCAAGCTGCTTGGAGACACAACTGACGAAGTATCCGAATGGGGACGATTCAGGGTGGACTGGATGAAAGTGTATGTATCATGTATCAAAGCAGAAGTTCCTGGCGGCGAATGAAAAAAAAAAAAAAAAAAGGATGGAGCAATGGACCAAAACGGATGTGCCTTCCCCATGTATGCAAGCGTGCTCAGCCGCTGTCGGCGCTCCCGTTTTGACACTGTACAAAACGTTTGGTGCTGCATTGTGTTACCGCACGCGAGCTGGTTCGGCACAGAACCTTGAGGTGGGGCTACATAATCTCGCGCCAGAGCTCGTCTCTCTCTCCTTTTTCGTGTGTACTTAGTCACGAACGCTGTGTGGTACCATATTCACCGTACTGCTGACGTCTTCTCGTAGTATTATGATATCCTTGGACGGCGATGCAGCGAGCTAGCAACGAGCAACTTCGTAGATGCCTTCCTTAAAACGTATTCCGATTCGGAAGAAAAAGAAACGAATTTGATTTTCAAAAGAAAGCTAATGGGGGAAAAAGGATAAAAAATAAGAAGGGTAAAAAAAAAACACAAACACAAAAACGAACGATTGGAAATGCGAAAAAAGAGGGAATAAAAGCGACAACCAAACAAAAGGACGCACAAAACGAATAAACAAAGCAAGAGACGCAATCAAGGTACCAACGGTGATCTAGAGTACGCCCCGTGGAAACAGAAGAAAGGAAGCCGAAGGGGAACCCCCGCATCATCCAGGGTGTGCTGCCGCATGCGCTCTTCTCCAAGCATCTATCTTCTATCTTTCTTTTCTTTTGCGACTCTTTCCACAACTCCCCCCCTCTGTGCTACCGAAGCTGGTGTACCGAAGGTTGTGTGAAAGGCTGGGCGAGACCTCATCATCCCATCCGTTAGGTTCTTGCACTTGGCCTGTGGAGGCTAGGACATGCGTTAGCTCCAGCGCAGTCTGAGCCGTCTGCGCCGGATACCTACGTTTGGTGCATTCATGGCTTACTTTTTTTATTTACCTCCGCTTTGTAAAAGGGGGGGGGGGGGTCGAATAATACAGTTATTTGACACACGTCTGGTTCTCTAAAAACACTACCACTATTTGATCATGTTGCCGTTCGGCCACCCGGAACCTTTTTTATTATTCGACAAATCGAATAAGGGGGGCCGAATAATAACAGTTATTTGACAAACGTCTGGTCTAAAAACACTACCACTAGTTGATCCTGCTACTGTTCGGCGACCCGGAACTTTTTTTATTATTCGACAAATCGAATAATAACACAGGTGTTATATTCGACCCCCCCCCTTATACAACGACCCCCCTTTAGGAAATGCTTGAGGAGACTGCCAGCTGCGATAGATCAAAGGAGGTACATGCGCTGTAGCCATGTAAATCTGGGTTTAGTGGCGGGCGTAAGCATTTCAACAAAATCTCCCCCCTCTAGTCTGAGCACAAGGCGGTCCCTCGAGTATTTCCCGCCTTGTTTCGTCACGAACTATCGACCAGGTCGAAACGACAGTTTGGCGCGGGATGACAGCCTGGTTTCGCGAATCAACAAGGAAGAAATGACCTTTAATGTTTCGCACAGGCGCCAGTCCGAGGGAAGACCTGAGCTCACTCGAAAGAACAAAGCAAAGCACCAGCAGCCACGCACCCGGAAACTCAATCCCACAAAGGCGCCCCGTGCAGCAGGCAGCACGCCTGACTCCAGAATGTGCCGCGCTGGGATAATTCCGTTCTTCTCCTTCTGCCCTTCCCTGAAACTGCCCACCAAAAACCTAGCCTACCGTAAGTAAGGTACCTACCCCCCCGTGTTCGTGTCCGAAACACGGCGCAGACGGGACCAGTGCGGTGTTGAGCACATACCCATTCCAAGCACGTTCTTGCAATCCCCCGTGTTAGTGTCGCCCTCCTAAAGGCACCTTTTCCTAAAAGGCGAGGGAAGCCGTTGGGGAGGATGAGACATTCTCCATGATACAATACAGGGAGCCCTAGTGCACCGTCTTCCCGTGTCAGTGTCGCCTCGCGTTTTCAGGCAAAAAGGCGACACTGACAAGGGCTAAACGGAGGCGACACTAACACGGGGGGGGGGGGGTATGTGGACAATGGCCGAAACCACCAAGACAAAGGATACCTTCCCATGACGACGAAGGTCACCCGGAGACTTTAAACCCCGGGGTTTCAAGCGAACTTTCACTCTAAAAAAGCCCAAGACTCCGAAAGCTCAACGTGTGGAACACAAGCGCAGCACACCCTACGCAATGAGAGAGAGAATTCTTTTCTTTAAAGAACAAAAAACAACACACAATTCGTTTTCCTTTTTTCGTTTTTTGTAGTACGGTCGTACTGAAGGCAACATTTCCGGAACACGAGTTGCACATGAAAAGTAAAACGATGCCAACGACTAGGCGGTCAGCGGTCATTTAGGTTTGAAATATTGGCTGCAACGCTGAAAGCGGGTTGGAGGAAAGCCCCCCACGGAGTCCTACGCTCCCTTCCACTTTGCATCTCCTTTGACGAAAACGTGATGCTAGCAATCATCGACCAGTGCTCGTCGAAGCGCCACCGTCAAAACAGGAGATGCGACGCGTCAACGTTGCGGCGCGAAAACCATTTGTCGCTTGCGCTCGCGAGCTCGACGTGGCGGTCCTTGGAGTCGACCCACCGACGTATGCTCCAGTTCAAGTGGAATCGGGAATCCCGCTCGGAGCAGGAGATCGACGTCCCCACAGCTGTTGTTTTGTGGCTGACAAGGAAGATGCTGGGGAGCTCCCACAGTTAGACACGTGTGACCTGTTTTGTATCGGTACGTGGCAAGTTGTTATAAGCTACAATTCTTCCTTGAGAGATAACCACGCAGTCTTTTCCCCTCAGGTTTTGTCGTAAACGAAGCACCGCGTGCATCGGGCGGCGCCCACAGCACGGAACTAAGCGCCCATGCGGGGCTTCAAGCTCATTAGACTATCGACTCATACCACACGAACGTATCAGGTTACCACACAACGTAAGCACACTCTACCCAGTAGCTCCGGTCAGTTGACCTCCGCCGGGTTTAAAGAATAAAACCCTGCTTTTCTCCTAGGAGGCTAGTACACGCGAAGGGCAAGAAGCTTTTGCCCTGTCCCATTTTCATCACTTGATGCGGGTCGCCCGTAGGTTCGTTTACCGGTGCAAGACCCCAATTCCGGAAGTGTCCTTGTTTTCCACAAAACTACGCCTTTTCTTTTGTCTTTTCCTTTTGCAATCATCGCTCTTTCTCTTTTCATTCTTCTGCTGATTTGTTCTTTAATGAATAAAGCTTTGCACCAGCACCCTAGAAAACTGAACTTTCAAGTAATCAACACGTCTAACACCCACAAAAACCCGGGTGCACGAAAGCGACAAATACCTTGGGAACCGAAAAACGCCAAATGAGAGAGCAAAAAACAAGAAAAGAGCAAAAATCTCAAGAAACGGTCCAAAAAAAAAAAAGAAAAGGGGAGAAAAAAAGAAAAGGAGAGCAAAACTACTTGTTAGAGAAATTCAATCTATATCGTTTCCCCAAGCACACACAAAAGAATTCTTTTCCGGTTCAATTAACACCGTCAAAAAAAGGAAATTTAACCTGCCAAGCAACCGCAACTTCCGTCGGTAGTCGAAAACCTGCCTCAAGGAATCAACCATCTCTCGGTGGCTTATCTTACACTTGCTGCTAGAACAAGTGTTGTGTGGGTTGTTTGGAGGGGGAAGGGGGGCGGAGCTAGCATGCAGAAGACTCAAGGGAATCCGCGTCGAGTGCGACGAAGCAACTTTTGAACAATCATCCCCGGACGGGCAAGAACTGATCGATGGGATGTTCTGTGGGGTTGCAAGCTAGTCGCTCTGTAAACGTCTGCAGGGAGTTTCAGCCAGCGAAGCGAACCGGGCACGTCTGCATCGGAAAATACGGAAACTTGCAGCGAGCAATAAAGACGGAAAGAGCTCTCGGGAAGGTCCGACGACTTGCGTTCAGGGATCAATGTTGGAGCCCGTTTCCGGTAATCGGGCTAAGAGTCTTACACGTGTAAAGACATAGCAAGCAGAGCTGCAAAGACCACCCAACCGATAACTAACAGGGACCAGCTATACCCACATCCCAAGGAAAGAACACCGATCCGCCTTTACTGTCGACTGGTAGACACAAAAACACGGATCCTCAAAACTCGGTACAGTCTAAAAGCGGTTTTGGAGAACGGAAGAGGTGGGACCCGGGTTTACACAGCACACGCACTACTGCAGTGCACCACTAGCTCTTCGCTACCAATACTCTGCTGAAAAGAGCTTGGTTGTGGCGCGAGACAGATACGCAGGCCTGCTGCATTTCCAGGCCAGCGGCTTGCCCGGGCCGTCGACTTCCTTAACGCGTACCAAGCGCAGCTAAAACGTCGAGCAATAGTGAGACACCACGGCAACTGCCTTTTTTCTGTCAGAGGGAGTTGAGAGAAGATTAATTAGTCGTGTACGATCGCAGATCTTAGCAGATTAATATATCCGATGAATACCTACCCGTGTTCCGGAAATGCTTCGTTCAGTACAAACCGCGCTGTTGGCTGCTGCTACGCGTAGCGCAGAAGCTGCTTCAAAAATGATCGCCGGAAACGCAAAGAAAAGGAAAGCAACCGCAAAGAGTGGCGATGCCTCTCCCTCCCTCCCCCTTCTGCACCCCTTTACCATTCTCTCCCAGCCTCAACGGTGAACAGGAGAGACTCTAGTACCGGTCCTCTAAAACCTCATGCTAGTCTAAAAAGGGAGGCGAAATTGTGACCGACGACGCAAAAAGACAAAGAAAACACCTCTGCATCATGGCCGAATCGACCAAGAAGTGAAATTCAATAGACGAGAACACAGGTACCAACCGGCTGATAGTCATTGCTTGCTCACATATGTTGCAGTACCGACGCTGCGTATGGCTACAAGCTGGTATTCACCAGGACTCCCTGATACAATCGAACCCCCCCCCCTGGAGTTTCAAGCTATACTTACTCTACAACCTGCCTTGCAAAGGACCGTTATTCTTTTTTCGGTCTCTCATGCGTCTGTCAAACGAAAGTGCCAGAAACGAAAACGGAGGGAAAAGCAAAAAGAAGTACCCAACACAGCGCGCGTGGTCCTGCAGCGCAACCGTATAAAGAATACCAAACCAGGATTTCTTTTAACAAAACAAAAACATTGTTTTAAACAAGATGGTCAGGTACATGAAAACTAAGTAACGCTAGCAGAAAACAATTGAACGGCCTTCCCAGGTAGCGGGAGGGCGAAACAAATAAACGAGCGACGGGATAGTTGGGTTTTCGCTATCTTCTTCGTACACAACTGCGAAGTATTAGGCTCGCGACTGTTGCTGGCCTCATCGAATGCCACCCATCTTTATCATGCTGCGAATATCGGACCTTCCGATCGCATAACGTCGCCTTGACGTTGAGAGAGCTAGGAGTTTCAAACGAGATATATATACTCCGACAGTACGCAGGAATACCAGCACACCAATAATAAAATACACATTTGGCTCCACCTAAAATGGCTGGAGTTGCGCCCCCAACCCCCCCCTCGGAAATGCGGCGAACATACGAAAATCATTGAAAGGATCTGGCCAGTCGACCGCGACCCTTCCCGGCCCATTACCCTAGTAGTATGCCGGTCCATCTCCTGCCGATAGACCGAAAAATCAGCTCCAGGCGTTTTGATGCAACTCTAGGGGGATAGGGATGGACCTGGTAGACCGTGGTGGACCGTGATTCGCGGTGATAAACAGCGGCAGGCAATTCGATGCAAATTCAGGAGATGGAGATGGACCGGTTTACTAACGGTAGGGCAGTACACGCATTCGCTTGACCCGTAGGCCGTGGGCTCTGCAGCACAGCTTAAATCTTGTTTAGGTTTTCCCCGGTGCACATACCCAGAACTGCGGTTCGTGACTCATTCGTTGTTGTGGCAGTACGTTCCCTGGCGTGTGATCAGCGAAAGTATCCAGGAGCAGCATCACCCTCGTTGTTCCATTATTTCACTTTGTTCGTTGTTGTTTTTCGTCGGAGACGGCGCTGGGTGTCGAAGAGTTCGTCGGTTCGTCCGACCAGCCAGTGCCGGAACAAGTCTTTTCTTTCACCATCATTTTTGAATTGTCCTTCACTATTCATACTACCTCCCCGCCTCTGCAGACACCCGTGCAAGTGATTCTTCAATGGCATCATCAGCACAGAAAAACGTGAGATACGCTCCCAGCAGTCGTCATAAAAGCAAAGCAACCCAAAAGACGAAGAATGCCAAGAGAAGAAAAATCGATTCAAGCAAAAATCCCGCCGGTAGAGAGATTGGCCTACCGAAAGGAATCGGGTGGGAGTCTGGCACTTGCTGTCGTTGGGGAAGGAGAGGGGGAAAAAAAAAAAGAAGAGAGAGAGAGAGAAATGGCCCGCAACAGGAAAAAGAGGGAAAAAGTCTAACACCACCTAGCCCTCCCAGTGCTGATGCTAAGGCCCCGAAACTCGCATCGTTGTCAGCAGGACGGCAACGAGGGTGGGGTGGAGTGGCTGTGACGAGCTACGAACAGCCGCCTGACAAGCCAGACTCACACGCGCTGATGATGGTCTGCCTTATGTGTCCGTGGCTTACAGGACCGAAACACGGCGCAGACGGGACCTGTGCGGTGTTGAACACATACCCATTCCAAGCACGTTCTTGCAATCCCCCTCCCAGGGTTAGCAACTTCGTTTTGGGTCTCAGGCTTAGTATCAGCACCGACCCCTCCCAGTGCTGATGCTAAGGCCCCTAAACTCGGCATCGTTGTCAGCCGGACGGCAACGAGGGGTGGGTGGGTACCCCCCCCCCCTAAACCCCCCCCCCCCCCAGGGCTAAGTTGGATGGAAACGCCGTTTCTTTTAGTTTTTTCGAAATAAGGAAACGGAAACGGAAACGGAAACGTTTCCGTTTCTTTTAAAAGAAACGCCGGAAGGCTCCTCGTGCTGAGGGGTCCTATAGGATACCACTTCGCGGGTCCTTCTGTGTGTCCGTCGGGTGTCCGTTTCCAGCCAAATTTTGGCTTTCCTTTCAGAGGGCGGGATCACCTTCTTCTTTTGATCTACCAGCGGGCACTTCTCTTCCTCCGTCTTCTGGCGGGCTCTCTGACTCTTCAGGGCCCTTCCTGGGCTGTTCTTCGACTTGGCTCGGCCCCTTCTTGTGTGTCGTCGCGGTCTCGTTTGTGCAGAGCAGTCGCTGGTGCTCACCGCTTTCTTTCGTCGGCGATCTGGCACGAGCAAATAGGTAACCACAAGCTACTGAATGATGCAGAATGTCGTCACATGTGGATGCTTTCTGACACCAGATTCCACTCTTCTGTGCCTACCACTTCGTATTCTGCTGCTTCCAACCCACGTTCTCATGTGAGTGGGGCTTTTTGAATCTGCCGTCCTCTTCTGCATTGTTGGTGGTTCTTCCTGCCGTCGTTGTCTATGCTCCGACAGCACCGCCGATGGCGCCTCTTCCGGTGACAGTTGCCACCCGTCGTCGTATGCAAGGTGCACTGTGGCAAGCGATGTTTAGCGCACACGTTACTGCGTGGCCATCGCTTTTCTGGCGGGTTCAACATTGCCCCGGCATACGTGTGCCCTTCTCACCTCCTGATGCTGATTGCACTCCCTCTTTGTCTTACGCCGCCGAAAACCCCCGGTCTTGTAGCCTGTGGCGCTGAACGATCGTATCTGTAGAGTCTAATATTGGAAGCGGATTTGCTTTCCCGATCGTCTTCAGCGTGTTGGCCAACGGCCTCGCATAACAGAGCATCGTCGCCACAACAGCCATTGGTATAAAGAGCTGCAGACCTCAAAGTCATCATAACCGGATGCGTGTGGTTGCGTCTGCTCCACGCGGTCGCAACTCTTATGCCTATTTCCTCCCTCTTTTCAAAGCCTCCTTGTCCATGGTTTCCCACTGGATTGCGGGGTCCGCCGTTCGGAACACGTTTCCGGTCGGACCTTCAGCCAGTATACTAGTGGCATACCAGCCGTTTCTTTTGAAAAGAAACGGCGTTTCCATCCACCGCCAAAAAGAAGGAAACGGAAACGGAAACGGAAACGTTTCCAACGTTTCCATCCTACATAGCCCCAGGGGGGGGGGGGGGGGTAGGGGGGGGTACCCACCCCCACCCAGGGTTAGCAACTTCGTTTTGGATCTCAGGCTTAGTATCAGCACTGACCCCTCCCCCCTTCAGAGATTTTGCATTTGCCTCCTCCTTTTTCTTCTTTCGACAGGAACGAAAGAAGACCCACAAAAATACCGTCCCTGCAAGGCACGAAAAGACGCTGAGAGTAGAAACAGGTTTGTCGACAACGAAAAACAGTTAAAAAAGGCAAGACGACACATATATTCTTTTTTTTTCTGCTAATTCTTGTTTCGTTTTTCTTTCTTTTTGAGCAGTACAAGTTGTACTGAAGGGAACATTTCGAGAACGACGGTTGCACAGATAATGCGAAGCCCCATGACGACCCTGCCGCAGAAAAAGAGATCGGGTTTTGCCCCTGTGTCGCCGTACGCGAAAGGCAGAAAGATTGTTTTGCCTTGTCATGTCCATCATTATTGATCAGTTGATGCTGATCGTCGTTGAGCTTCGTTCATCGAGTGCAAGCCAGCTCCGGAAATGTTGTCTTACGGTACCAAGCATGCAATGAAGGGGGGAAACGAGAGCCGCCCGTCACCGACAACCGCAGCGTTTTTACTTGCGCCCTGAAGGTAGGTTTAATAGTAAGTTTAGCGTTTCAAAACGCTTCAACTCTGGCACGGCCGTTCAAACGCTAAAAGAAAACGACAACGTTCTCGGGGCCAACTGACTGAGCGAATCTTGCGGAAGCACAAGAAGACTTTGCTCGTCTCAACACCAACATCGCTTGTCCGTTATCAGCTGTGGTTGTGCGAGCGTCGGTGCTTGTTTCTCCCGCCCCTTTTTTTCCTTCTTTGCAACCAACCATGCCACCAGTACCGCGCTTCACTGAACGAGAAAACTACCGAACTGGAGAGGACAGCGAAGAATAGCAAGAACAGTGAACAAGAAACCTCGCAATACCGAGAGGGCCACTTTCCAGAAACGCGGGGGCCGTATCCGCAAACGTACATATGCCAACATGCTCACCTGTCACGATGCCGGCAGAATACACGCCTCCTTTGTCTTGTGTTGAACCGGGGGCTGCGCCTGGCTCTTCGGGGGAAGTTAACCGTTTTCAATCGTGGAAGTCTGCGCAATTGTGAGGCACGTTTTCTACCCGAATCCCTTATTTCTTCTGTTGCATTTTTCATTAAAAGTCTCAAGTTCGACGCTGGGATCAACTCAAAACTCACAAAAAGAGGAGTTCGCGCGCAATAAGCGGTTCGAGCGACCTTTTCTCGAAAGCCGATCTACGAAGCCTCAGCATACTCTAGAGAAAGGGGAGCCCTGAGAGCGGGCTGACCGTTGCAGACAGCAGGTAGGTCTCGAATCAAAAGCTTCCCAGTCAGACGGTCATTTCGGCATTCGGTGCTTGGACATCTTTCAAGGAGATCGCCCAAAAAGAAGCTTTCTTCGAGGTTTCCGACGATGCCGCCCTTTGACCGCCCTTTCCTTGTCGCTGCTCACCCGTCAAGGGTGCTCATCATCAGTGCGAGCACCACACCAACGCGCGCGTTCCATTTCACGGCAGAAGGCATTTACCCTTACGGACGCACGGATGCAATTGCGCAACGGAGAAGTTTTAGTGAAGCTGGCGGGTCTAGACCGTGAACCCAAAGCAGGTACCAGGTCTGAGGCGGCCTGGCAACTAGTTTCTAAGGCTGGAGCATTTGCATGCAGATAAACGGAGTAGCGGTGGTTTAGGCGCCTTCCCGAAGCAGGTACCAGGTCCGAGGCGGCCTGGCACTTAGTTTCTGAGGCTAGAGCCTCTGCATGCAGATAAACGGAGTAGTGGTGGTTTTAGGCGCCTTCCCGAAGCAGACTACCAGGTCTGAGGTGGCCTGGCAACTAGTTTCTAAGGCTAGAGCCTCTGCATGCAGAGACGGAGTAGTGGTGGTTTAGGCGCCTTTTCGCACAACGGATCTCCCGGTCTGCGAACACGCAAAACGGGTCGCAAATGTTGCTTCACATTCTACGCACGCTGAGCTCGCCCACCTGAATCCCAAAAGTCGGGCTAGCCGAGCAAGAAACCTCTGATTGAGCCCCGAATGGTTCTCCGATCTACCAACAGCAGCCAAAAACGTTGACCCATTGTCGTGTCGCACTGCCGCACGAGACGTCAACTGGCTCGGTATGCTATGCAGTCTGCTCCGCCGTCCGTGAGGGCAAAAGCTTCAATCTCCTCCCCGGCTTCCCCCGCCCCATCTTATTTTCCCTGCACAGCAACAGCACAAGTCCGCTCCTCTCGCAACCCTATCCCTTTGTTTAGAACGCTACAAGCCCTCTCAACCACGAGTTGTGCAATTTCGGATGATGATGATGAGTACTCACGGGATTGTGCCAAAGGCGTGCTCGAGTGATAACAACGGTGGAGTCCAGCCTCAGAAGCTGGAGTTGAAATGGGGGTGCCGAGCCACAACAGCAGGTGCCACACCCGAAAAGGGTGTTGCACCTGCTGTTTAACTCCAGCTTTCGTTCGATCCGATGCCGGGCTCCACCGTGTGATGTTGTAAGATTCTCGGAGGCGCAGCTGGCGTCGAGAGCAGTCTCTTGGAGTGGGGTGTCGACAGAGGACGTGAGCTTTTTAGCTAGCGGTAGTAGTTTCCGGATGCCAAGCTACTAGGTAAACCGTCACCGGTATCCGGAAGGCTAAGAACACCTGCTCGGGACGCGGCGACTCTCGTTCGTCTCTCTGTCGTTCTTGTAAGGCCAGTCTCGTTTCTGAGGTTCCAAAAGGTTGGTAGGTTGGGGAATAAGTTCTCTGTTAGCGCCTGCTGTCCGTGGCTTGGGCCGCGGGACACAGAGGCACCCCTCGCAGTCCAGACCTGGGGCTTTGGTACTCCTCTCTACCCTTGTCGACGCATCAACAACCCCGGGTTGGCACTTGCGCTGAACCCGTGCCCGGGGAGGCCAGTCATAGGAAGAGCGGATGGGGTTGTGGAAAACAAAATGTTTACCCCGAAGAACAGACACCCTGTATGTAGATTCGTCAAGCCTCGCAGATTCCCTCGGAAAATCCGTGATAATTCGGACTCGAGCTTTGCGCGCTGCGTAGCAGGCTTTCCCCGCCACCCTTGGACTCGCTGCAGGGGTCGTGCGCCAGACCTACACTGCCCGGCTGCTGCCCTATGAATTTGTTGCAGAAACAATGAAGAGAACGCCCAGGGATCAGGGCAGCATCCTAGTGACCGCCAGGTCGAGGTGATGAAACCCGATTGCAGGGGAGTTATCATTGGGTGGCAGGCATGGACACCGATGATCGCAGGTAGTAGTGTAGTCATCCGCAAGGCAGCTCCCCCTCCCTCGCCCCCCTCCCATCCCTCTTTGAACAAACGAGTACGGTCGGTAGCCCCTTCGTAGGGGTGTCTTTGCTTGCATTGGTGCGTCAGACTTCTCTCCCTGCACTGGACCAGGTGCAGTGGGTTCAAGAATCTTGACTCGATTACCCGAAACGATGTCGCATGCCATGATGGCCACTGTACATGAGACAGCACAGATACCTCACTGTTTCTCCCTGCTTGTGCCACAAACCACACAAGTGTTGCGAACAGCGAACTAGGCAGATCTGACGCACTACAGTACAAGTTCATTCCGAATCCCTCCGGCTCTCGGAAAAGAAGACAACGATCGAAACAAACAAAGGAAAAACTAAAACGAAGAAAGCGAGAGAGACAAAACAGGAAGAAGAAGAGTCTCTGCGTCCTCGGGATGGCTCGTGAGCAAGTTGAATGCCGTGAGAGGATCGCGAAAGAAGCGTGTGTCAGTGTTCGTACGGCAAAGGATACGAGGTACAGCAGGTCACACTGATATGTTGTGCAAAGCAGCACTACTGCGGAGTGCAGCAGAACATTCAGCAGAGGATCTACATAGCTGATGCAAAGCTTGAGCGCCCACCCAGGATTCTAACCTAAAAGAACAGAAGGAACCGATAAACTTGAATTCCAAGCTGGGTTCTGCAATCCTCACATGCATAGACCGTGAAAGATAGCGGCAGGCAATGCGATGCGAGGAATAGAGATGACCCCGCTCTTTTACTGCACTGGCAGGGGCGCAAAGACGTTCAAACCTTTTCCGCGCACCTTCATCTTACATCCGAAGATCGTGCTGGCCTGCCGGGGGTTTTGCAAATTTTTAGCAAACAAATGCCATGTAGATCCCTGCAGGGTAATTGCACGTTTTGGCTTCAAACGATATACAGGACAACCTATCGGGGGGGCGATCTGGTCTGTGCTTAGCAACAGTTTTCAAGGTGGCCGTCAGCACACAACCCTTCTGGAACAGGCGATCACTGCATCGAAAGCTCAGCAACGCAAGTTCATGACGCGGCTTTACGTAGCAGTCATAAAGTGTTGCAATCATCGGACTCACGGGTCCTCTTCGTCAGCCCTCGATTCAACGTGCCTTTCCAAAACCCCACAACCTTGCGAAACTCGGTAAAGCACAGCACGGAGGACACTCCCACAAATTGTAAGCAGAGACCACATGATGACTGAAAGGTGAATTCCCCGTTTATTCCTCGTCTCGATCCTTTTTTTCTACCCTCGCCGGCTCTCTCTTGCAGCACCCTCGAAGCGACGAGATTGGCGAAAGTTCTGCAGTTCTGCCTCACGAGATCAGATGCACTCGGCCTGAATGTCACCACGTCAATAAGCCTCAATCCTCGATAGCTCGAGATGGGACGAAGATCGAATTCGGATTCTTGATGCACCAACGAGGTTCAGTGAACTTTCAATTCGTGATCGAGGACGCAGCAACACATCCAAATCCCGGTTCAAGTTCGGCAGTTACCAGGCTAGCTGAACTTCGCTACGTGATCCAGAGTTAAGATGAGTCTCGAAACAGGACTCGGCGAATCGGGTTCAGATGCACAGCGAGAGAAAAAGCTAGCTAGTATCAGGCCATTGCATTAGCGAAATCTTCACGCATCCTCGGCTGAGGCGAACCACGCGTCGGCTGGACTCAAAACTGACAACCCCTGTACTCGAACACATTTCAACACGCAACACAGAAACACTTACACTCTTCCTGAAACAATGGGCATCCTGGGGGCCGCCGTCACTGCCGCAGTTTGCGTTGTAGGCGTGACGCTCGGAAGCCCAGCGGTGCTGGGGTTGATTGGATTGTCGGCAGTCGGCCCCGTGGCCGGAGGTGCCTTTGCGGCCACGCAAGCAGGGCTGGCTGCGGGAGCGATTCACTCAGGCACCTGGATGGCCGCGGCACAAGCTGTGGCCATGGCAGGAGTAGCTACCCCGGTTTGAGATGATGCAGTGACGAGGATGCGATCAGTCGCCCGCGGTTCTGCCTCTGCCGAAAATGATGAGCAGAAAAGTTGTCCGTATGTTCTCATAGCAGAGCCGCAACCTGCAGCGCGCCTCCGGAGCTACTTACGCCCGCCGTAGCAGCACGAAGATAAGTGAGGAGACCAGAAACTCCCCGGAGAGAGGGTCCTTGCACAACTCGCTTTCTCTCCGTTCTCTTGTTTTTCTCTTTTTGCACCTGCTTTCTAGGGAGTACTTGAAGAGGGCGCCAGTTGCAAATACCTTTCGTGAACGAAGGCCTACTCAGGTAGACCCGGGTTCAGCGCCGAGCGTAAGCACTCAACAAACGGAGTTCCGTGTTTGCAGTTGTATACTGCTTCTTCCCCCCCAACTTCCGTCGAAATAGGCACCGGGCGGCCCCTCCGAGTATCCCTGATGTCCACATGTGTGTGTGTGTGGGCGCTTGTTCTACTTTTCTGAGAGCTCAGCTGGGCAGCATAGCCCTCAATGCGGACCACCAGCTGGTAGACACTTGGTCAGGGGAGGCTGGACCTCTCCGGCCATACCGAGAATGGCCTCAAATCCACCCGACGCGATCCATCGCCGTGGCGCTCGCTGATGGGACATGACTCTCCGGAGATATCACCGGAACCGCGTCTCTAACTCTGAGTTTTGTGAACACGATTCACGTGAATACTCTCCTCCTGTTGTTGCGTGTTAGCGTCGCGGCGGTAGGCGTTTCCTTCCTAAAGACACTTTGCACTGCCGTTCAGGACTGGCAACCAAGGTGTTCCTGTTTTTCAGAGAGAAGAAGAGCTTGACGTGGAAGGCGATTGCTCCCTCCTCCTGAGGCACATGAGACTTTGCTTTGGACTCGTTCGTTTTTCACTACTTGCATGCGTCTTTCCATTCACCATATGCTCTGAAGCTCGCGTCGGTGATGAGCACAAAGTATCATGTCAATGCCAGCAGGCACGTTGTTGCCACCACCTCGGTCAACCCCGGCAGAAGGACACACAGCAATGCGTTTCACTGCGTGCTTCGTCAGTCGTCGCTTGCTGATGCACCACAGATCAGCGAGCTTCAGTTCGTGATTGCGGACGCAACGATACGATAGGACTATCTTCACTTGCCGCTTCGTGATTGGATGGCTTTTTCGCCTGTGCAGGAAGGCTTACTGAGCGTCGCTGCGTGGTTGTGAGGTAGCGCTAGTCTTGGAATAGGACTCGGCCAATCGGGGCCGACGACGTACCTGGTCTCCTTGCATTAGCAAAAACTTGGCGCATCCTCACGTGAAGCAAACGCACCACCGCTCCGTGTCAGCTGCACCTCAAAAAATGAAAAAGACTTCTTGAACCGAAAACACATTTCAACACGCAGAAACACTTAACACCCCTTCCTTACATAAAACAATGGGCTTTTTTGGAGCTATTGTCACTGGCGCCGTCTGCGTGGTGGGTGTAACAGTAGGAAGTCCAGCAGTGCTGGGCATGATTGGGCTGTCGGCGGTTGGCCCGGTTGCGGGTGGGGCATTTGCAGGAACGCAAGCAGGGCTGGCAGCTGGTGCCATAAGCACCGGGAGCTGGATGGCTTCCGCCCAGGCGGTGGCCATGGCCACAGCCTCGAACCCGGTTTGAATCCAAGACGGTGTTAGGGGTCGCACGCGGTTGGTGGCGGGGCGAGCTGATGACGTCTGGTTGTGTGTGGGAAGTGGCCAACCTCGCGAACCTATGCCAGCCACAGTGAAGCTGAACCACCCGGGTAGGACCCTCTTTTCATATGTTCTAAAAGACTCTCCCTTTTCTTCTCTTTGTGCGCCCCTGTTAGCATTCACGAGAAGAACACTGCCAACGTTGTTTTTTTCAGGTGGAAACAAGTTTGCTCTCTACAATAGCTACGAGTGGCACACTGGAAAACTACGAGTGTAGAAAACTACCTTTTTCGAGTGAATGAGATAGGTTTTCCACCGCACCACCCAACTTTTCTGTTGCACTGGCACCAGGGTAGAGCGGAGGCCAAAGCCAAAGAAAGATGTTCAAGCGCGGGGAGCAGAGCCGAGCACTTTCAGAAGTGCCAAGGAAGATACGAAGACTTTTGCCAGGTCACGGGTGTACTCGAGGCAACAGGGAGCTGGATGGCTTCCGCCCAGGCTGTGGCCATGGCCACAGCCTCAAACCCGGTTTGAACCTGCCATCCAAGACGGTGTTATGGGTCGCAACGTGAAAGCCATCGAGCACGAGCGGAAAGAACTGCGGGAACGAAGCTTGGCTGACCCAGTCATGATCCCCCTCACGATTGCTGGAAGCACCACAAGATCGAAACGACCAAAGGGCAGCACTGTGTACGAGCTGCTGCCAAGAGAAGAAGACATCATCTGTAATTTCGAGCATGAGAACGGGTACCGCACTGAATCTCGCGGAGAAATAAAGAGCACAACTGCAACATGACACGTGAAAGGAAGACAGCGTGCCACGTGAAGCAAATGACCCCCGTTCTTACTCTCAATGGCACACTTTCTTGCTTTTGCTTGTCCTTTCGCAGCTGTGGCCTCTACTTCTCACAGCTGAAAACGTCTTCAGTATCACCTTTGTCCCTTCATTCCCTAAATGGTCGACAGCTTACTAGAAACCCCAAAAGGTCAGCAGTGCGAAAAAGTAGCAAACGAGAGTGCAGAAAAGTTGGGTGGCAGGTGGAAAAGGATCTTTCGAGTAGTTATCGTGAAGAATCTGCAAACTCGCCTGTATTTTTTGATCCCAGCACTCTAGCTCGTCTCTCTCTCTCTCCCTCTCGTTATTCTGCCGGGCGATTTAACTTGGTTGCCCGTATATTAGAACGACCTAGACACAAAATATAGCTCAAAGCATCTGCAGAATAACACGTAAAGCCTCTAGGCAAAAACGCGTTTTTTACGTGATTCGGATCCAGATGTCAAATCTGGACTCATTGGTATGTGGGTTTCTGTGTATGGGCCGAGGAACGCGGGTGGGGTTTTCCAGTATTTGTAGGTGCCAAGGACCCCCAAGACCCAGAATCACTGTGTACTGTGCTGTAGGATCTTTGAATCACTATGCGAGCCGTAGACTGTCCAAGATCAGAAACCCGCACGTCACAATTCTCCTTTCTGGAATAAGCACCTCGGGGCAGCAGCTGGATCCACCCGGAACGGACCCAGCCAGGTGAGCTGCGACACCTCCCCTTTTCGCCGAGCGTACCGGCGGTAGGCTGCTACGTTCAGAACAAGCACCTGTTTGGTAGGGAGAACCCTGGGAGGGCGATATTAAAGTAAACTCAGGTAGACCTGGGTTTTGTGTCGGGCGCAAGCGGCTCAACAGAAAGATCCGTTTTTCAGTTGTTTCGCCCCCCCCAGGCTCAGGTGGCGGGCGAGTAGCGACTCGTCCCAGACGCGCCCTACTGGGGGGGGCCCAAATACAATATTATTTCGGAATACAATAAGTACGCTGAAATGGGGGTTTCGGTGAGCATTGTTTCGGCCCTCCCCCAATCTCGCCTTCTGGCTTGCCCACTTGCCCCAGACTCGCCCTACTGGGGGGGGGCCAAATACAATATTATTTCGGAATACAATAGGTACGCTGAAATGGGGGTTTCGGTGAGCATTGTTTCGGCCCTCCCCCAATCTCGCCTTCTGGCTTGCCCACTTGCCCCAGACTCGCCCTACTGGGGGGGGCCCAAATACAATATTATTTCGGAATACAATAGGTACGCTGAAATGGGGGTTTCGGTGAGCATTGTTTCGGCCCTCCCCCAATCTCGCCTTCTGGCTTGCCCACTTGCCCCAGACTCGCCCTACTGGGGGGGGCCCAAATACAATATTATTTCGGAATACAATAGGTACGCTGAAATGGGGGTTTCGGTGAGCATTGTTTCGGCCCTCCCCCAATCTCGCCTTCTGGCTTGCCCACTTGCCCCAGACTCGCCCTACTGGGGGGGGCCCAAATACAATATTATTTCGGAATACAATAGGTACGCTGAAATGGGGGTTTCGGTGAGCATTGTTTCGGCCCTCCCCCAATCTCGCCTTCTGGCTTGCCCACTTGCCCCAGACTCGCCCTACTGGGGGGGGCCCAAATACAATATTATTTCGGAATACAATAGGTACGCTGAAATGGGGGTTTCGGTGAGCATTGTTTCGGCCCTCCCCCAATCTCGCCTTCTGGCTTGCCCACTTGCCCCAGACTCGCCCAACTCGTCGAGAAGACGCTGTCAATCCCCGTCACGCTCAGTGGCGAGGCCAGCACCGCCGTGACAGCGCGGGAAACTTCTCTGCTGCCTTTCCCCCTCAACACGTGTTTCTTCACCAAAATGGGGGTCTTCTTTGGCAGCGGGGTATTTGCCCCCAGATTCTTGTGGTTGAAGCCCGCACCTGAGTCAAATGGGTCGGAAAAGGCACACAGAATTGACCATGCATGGTACTGAAGGCGAGTGAAGCGTGAATGAAAACGAGTCTGGAGCGAGTCGCGATTCGCCCGTCACCTAAGGGGGATCCCCCGGGCCTCCGTCGAAGTGGGCACCGGGAGTCCCCACCGAGTAAAGGGGGGTGTCGAATAATAACACTGTGCCATTATTCGATATGTCGAATAATAAAAAAAGTTCCGGGTAGCCGAACAGTGGCAGGATCAAATAGTGGTAGTGTTTTTAGACAACCAGACGTGTGTCAAAGAACTGTTATTATTCGACCCCCCCCCATGTCCAAACAAATAACGTATTTCTATGTGTGTGTGTGCACGCGCTTGTGCTGTTTTTCTGAGAACTCTTGTCGTTGTTACTGCCTTGGCGTACAACCGGCTGCTGCAAGACCTTGGGCAGGGGAGGTGGGACCTCTCCGGCCACACCGATAATGGCCTGCCGGGTTGAGAAATCCACCGGGCGCTCGCGATTCCTTGCCGTGGCGCCCTCGTTTGGAGAGATCATTCCGCATCTCTAATTCTGAGTCTCGTGTTGTTGCGTGTTTAGCGTCGCGGCGGTCTGTTTCTGTCCCCACGTCTGGCCTTCGAGCTCTGCTTGCATTGCACGTGGGAAGCCATCGCATGCTGCCACAGTGAACGCGCGCACACACACATTCACTCTCGTACACCCACGCACGTTTCTTGTTCAGTTTCTTTTTTTTTTGAAAGTATGCCAATACTGCAGGGAATAGTTGACTAGACCTCTTGAGTTTGTGCTGACCACGAATTGGGGAGTCGGGAGAACCTACAAAGCCTAAAGCAGGACCGACCCCCCCGTTCGTGAGAAAAAGCGAAGAAGAAAAGCACCTTCTTTTTTCCATCTATCTTTGTCAAGAGCTGCAACTCAACTATTCTTTGCGTTTTCCTCTCACGTTACGGTGAGTCCGGGTAGTACTGGGGGCTGTGTGACAACTACCGCCAGAATGAACTTGGGCCACCGCCTGCGGACTCCGCGTGTCGCAGACTTCTCAGGTATCTGTGCTTGAAAACGAGGGTTTCTGATTTGTCCGAAAAGAAGAGCTGTCGAATGCTTTCGTAGAACTACCAGAGCGGATGACCACAAGAACAAGACAAAAGACAAGCTTGAACACCTTTGTTGGTGGTGCTCGCACCCTGACCGGACCATCGAGAAATCTTTTCTTAATAGTACATCTGTACTGACGGGAACATTTCCGGAACAACGGTTGCACATGAAAAAGAAAACGAAGCCGACGAAAAAGTGCTAATACAGGAAAACCCCCCCCAGAGAGGTTTATACCCTGTACACGCGAAGAACAAAAAACTTTTGCCTTATCATTTTCATCACCTTTGGTCAGGTGATGCTGATCGTCCGTTGCTTCGTTTAGCAGTGCAAGCCCCAACTCCGGAAATGTTCTTGCACAGAACTCCTAAACACAACATCCTACTATATGCTTGAGCCCGCTTGATCTCTGTTTCTTTGCGAGTTTGGAAAATGGAAACACGCATGCAAGAAGAAGTAGCGAAAAACGGACAGGTCCAAGGTCCGACAAGCCTCGCGAGGGAACGATCGAGCTGTTCTTCTCTTTGAAAAACAGGAGATTTTGGCCGCATGCCTCTGATTCTGAGCGGCAGTGCAAAGTGTCTTGAAAGGAAAAAAACGCCGCACCCAACTGTGCACGGGCGTACAGGCCTGGGCTTGTCCAAAGCACTACGCGCCCGATACCCGTCCCCACTGCAAAGGAGGACACAATGTTTCGGCGTCCTGGCCGCAATGACTGAGGCTCTTCGCAGGTACTGAGTGTGTAACAACTCACCTGCCGAATGCACGTAGTTGGCCGCGTACTCGTATCACAAAGCCAGGCGTGCGTAGGAGTGCGTGGTCCATGCCGCGAAGTCGTTGGCGTGAGACTCGATTGAGCGTGGATGAGTGCAGATCTTGGTTGTAGTGTAGCGCATATTCAATCGGTGATGAGCACAGAATACTTGCCAGCGTTCTCGTATGTCAAGCGAACTTCAACTCTAAACCCAGACAGCACAAACAATTCATCCGGGGAGAGAGTTGGGGTGGGAGGAGGCGAGCGAACAAGGACCCCCCCCCCGCCCCCCCCGCCGATGAAAGATGTCTGCGCGCGGAGACCCGCAGAAGGAGATGAGCAGTGATCCGGTCAGCGCGAAGCCGTCCGCCGCGGGCCCCGGCGGCCCGTCGCGCGGCGGCCCGAGCAGGAGGCAGAGCAGTGCGAGCCAGAGCGCGCCGCCGGCCGCGCCTGCGGGGCCTACACAACCAGACCGCCCGCAGCGGAAAAGCAGCAAGTCAGGCGACAGCACCGGTCTGCCCGACTCGGCCCCGGCGTCCATCCAGCGCCAGCCCGGCCGGAAACGGTCCCTGGCAGCCCCCACCTCCGGATTCACCAACGTGCCGCAGGTTCCTCTCCAGGCGATGCCGCAGCTCAGCAGCTACCCTCTGCCCGTCGAATCCCTCCGGACGAGGGGTCCGTACGGCCCAGCCATGGCCGCCAACGAGATCATCCCGCCCAGGGCCCCCGGGCCGCAGGCCCGGACGAGCAACGTCCAGAGGTATCAAACCAACCTGGCCAACCACATCGACGTCAACGCCCTCGTGTCGCTGCAGGCAGACACCGACCCTCTCCTCGAGGCTTTGGACCCATTCCTGGGCAAACGCGTCATCGACAGGTACGCATCTACACCGGGCAACTACAGCGGCTACAACGCGGGTCCTTCGTCGGCCGGCCTCACCCAAGCGGACTTGTCGCGGCTGGATGGAGAGCAACTGAGGCGGCTCGTGGGGCAACCCGGTGGTGGCGGGGACCCGTTCCAGTACCGGTCGCCTGAGAAGGTGGACATCAGCCCCCCGCGGACGCCGCCCGGCGAGAGACCGGGGGGCAGGTCGGACTGGGGCGCTCCGCAGCAAGCGCCCAGGAACCTCGACCCTGCCGCTATCGTCGCCGAGGTTGAGAACAGGGAGCTTGTCAAAGCGGCCCAGGCTATGCTCGATGAAAACCTGGTGTGTGCTCCCCCTCTTCCGGTTACGCATTCCGGACACCTTCTGTGTTTCGCCCAAGCCCAGACCGAAATTAGCCCAGCACCTACCTGGCGCGCCTGACCCAGCGAGCTACGAGGGTCGAAAAAATATCACCTACCCCCATTTCCTTTTTTTAAGCAACCTTTCTCCTTTCCTACTTACTTTGATCATAGGTGTCACGGCAAGTTTTGGCAGCCGCTGCTTAACAACCAACGATTTAAAAGCTACAGTTTCTGTACTTTATTGGCTGCTCACGCGGCCGGTAAAGTGCGCCCGGACAACATCCAGGACAAACACCCCCTTAACACAACAGCGGTACCCACCCGCTTAAAGAACACGAGCTGCCCACTGCTCACCCAAACGGAAGCGATGGACAGGATCAACGTCCTGATCCAGGAGGCGCGGGGGATGGCAGAGCACGCCGCCCTCGACGAGCTGGATGCCGTTTACGGCATCATCGACGTTGCAACGACGCTGCTCAGGCGTCGGATCGAAGCGCGGAGCGGCAAGCCGGCGCAGCAACCGCCAAGGCAGAAGCAACAGCAGCAGCAGCAGCAGCAACAGCAGCACCAGCAGCAGCAGCAGCAGCAGCAGCAGCAGCAGCAGCGGCGGCAGAGACAGCAGCAGCAGCAACCGAAGCAGCAACAGCAGCAGCGGCAGCAGCAGCAGCAGCAACCGAAACAGCAACAGCAGCAGCAGCAACCGAAGCAGCAACAGCAGCGACCGCAGCAGCAGCAGCAGCAACCGCAGCGACAGCCGCAACGACAACCGCAACAGCAACAGCAACACCAACAGCAACAGCAGCAACACCAGCAGCAACCGCAGCAGCAGCAACCCCAACGGCCCCGGCAAGGGTACGCGCCCACCTGGGCGGACGTGACCAGGCGGCCCCCGCCGCCCGGCGAGATCGACGCCGCCGACTGGGACGCGCCGGTCCTCCCAGAACCCAACTTCGAGGCGGTCGGAGCTGGCTCTGGGTCGCCCCCAGCGCCGCCGCAGCAGAGGAAGCGAAGGGACCCGCTGCGGATGCGGTGGACGTCGCGGAGCGCGACGGGAAGCGGGTGCGCCTCGGCGTGCTGTGCCGTGAGGCCTTCGGCGACGCGTGCCGGGGCTCCGTGCTGATGGTGGGCGGAAGGGTACAAGAGATGTACCTGTGGACGGGCGGTGAGCCGGTGCGCCAGCGGGGGCAGGTGACGGTGCAGAGAATGCCCGTCGGCGCGGTTAAGCCGACCGCTGCCACGACGGTGCTGGCCTTCGTCGTGGCCCGCAAACACGCGTCGGAGGAGACGTGGTCTTGCGTGGAGAAGGACCCCCGCACGGCGCTGACACGCCTATGCCGAAGGGCCGTCAGGGCGGCCCTAAAGATGGACATACGTGTCCGCGACGACACCATGTGGGGCGTGTCGTCGCAGCAGGGGCGGCGCGAGCTGGTCGTGCGGGTGCCCCGCGCCCATGCCGACGAGATCCTGGCCAGCTCCGGTCGGGATGGCTGCTTCTGGCGGTCGACGGAGAAGGCGTGCCGGGACAGCATGCCGGTGGTCGCCCTGCAGAAGGGGGCCACGAGGGCGGTCGCCCTGGAAGTGGCGAAGCGGGCAGGCGGGGCGGCCGCCGGTCTCGTGCTCGCCGGCAAACGCCTCCTCGTACGCGCACGCAGCGACGCCGCGCTGGAAGAGGTGCGTGCGGCGGCCGGCGAACACGCCGCTGCCCCCCTCGAATCGAAGCCGCGTTTCCTGCTCATGGGCGCGGCGCCACGCGAGCACGAGGCGGACGTGGAGCACGTCCTGCGGCAGGCCGGCTGGCAGGCAGACGTCGTCACGTCGTTCCTGCGAGGTGGGGTGCGGGTCTGCGTCGTGACGTCGGCCACCGACCCCCCGTTCCGCGTGCTGCAGCGGGATGAGGCACCCGACCTCCGGGTGAATCCCTTCGACGGAGGGGAGATGCCGAGGGAGCGGCGCAGGCGGCTCGCTGCCAGCCCCAGCGGGAAGCGGCGGATGCGGCTGCCGGCGCCGGAGGAAGACGAGCCGCAGCCAGCAGCCCCACCGGCGGCCCCGCCAGCGGCCCCGCCAGCGGCCCGCCAGCAGCCCCGCCAGCCAGCAGCCCCGCCAGCGGCCCCACCAGCGGCCCCGCCAGCGGCCCCGCCAGCGGCCCCGCCAGCGGCCCCACCAGCGGCCCCGCCAGCGGCCCCACCAGCGGCCCCGCCAGCGGCCCCGCCGGCGGCCCCGCCAGCGGACGCGGCAGCGCAGAAGAAGAGGAAGACGCCGGAGCCGGCAGGGGACGGGCCGGCTCCCGCGGGAAGCGACGCCCGGATGGACGGTGCAGAGCACGTCCACGCCTTCGGGACCCCCACGAAGGCCGCAGCCGGCTACACCTGCGGCGTGTGTAGGAAGAAGAAGGCGAAGGGTCAGCTTCGCTTGGAATGCGAGGGCTGCGACGTCAGCGCGTGCAAGACTTGCACGAGCTGACTACCTCCACAGCCCGCACCCGGCGCCAGTGGCCCCGCCAGCCCATTACGGGTTGCCCTGCGCGCGAGGCCCTCGTTCGGGCTGCCGAGTCCTAGCACCCCTGCTAGGCAGTTCGATCACGCAGAGACGGAAAAAGAGAATTCCTGCTCCTCTTCTTTTCCCCTCCCTCTCTCTCACGGCGCGCCTGGCCTCAATCGCCCGGGAGTGATACCCCGAGGGCCCGGTTTTGCGCACAAACAATCCCCCTACAATAGCCAGTGTGCCCGGCCAACTTGCAACGAGGGCCCCCCCGCCAGGGTGGAGGGACCCATCCCGGGGCTAAGTTTCCAGGCGATCCCTCGGGATCTTCTGGATAGACTGAGCCGAGCACCCGAGCTCAACCCGGAAGCCCCATGGGGAAGGCTGGGGGGTGGACACAGCAGGGAAACCCAGCAGTGGGGGCACGCCTATCGACTAGGTGAACCCCCGATCAGACTGGAACGGGGTATCCCCGAGGGGCCCCTGAAAGAAGCGGCGGATCTCATACGTGACCGCCTTGGGTGGGAACCGGACCAGTTGCTGGCCAACTGGTACCGGAGGGGAGTGGGGATCAACCCCCACAAAGACCAGAGAGAACTGGGTCCGAGGGTAGCGACCATATCGCTCTTGAGCGACACGGTCATGGAATGGGAGAGGGGGAGCCGGAGAGTGAGAACCCCTCTGCCGGTCGGCACACTGTGCCACATGGAAGGCGAGGCCAGGAACCTGTGGACACACGGGATTCGTCCCGATGATGTCGCACGCGACCGGGTCTCGCTGACCTACAGGGCCGTGCGCGAGGCCGCCTCCCAAAGTTTGCAAGGCCGGGACACCCCGCAAGAAACTCCCATACCCCCCCCGCCCAGCCCTCAGGCATCCACTGCACCCCCCCAACATCAGTCCAGCCCCGCGCCACGGACACTTTTGCTTCATCACCAAAGAACTCTACAATCAATCAAAGAATCAGCAAGACAGCGGCTGATAACCGCGGGGGACGTCGAACAAAACCCTGGTCCCGGCCGCGCGGAGATGAGGTTCGCGACGTTAAACGTAACCAACCTACTACAGTATCTCCCAGCGGCCGACGCGGTGGAAGCGGATCTTCTCTGCTGCCAGGAGGTGACACTCCTTCCGTGCAAACGGGTGCAGGCGGAGGAATACCTGCGGAAATGGTGCTGCCACTGGGGTCTGCCACCACCCGGAAGACTCTGTAGGAACTCCGGTAGTCGCTCGACGATGAACGCCGCGAACGGAGGGCTCTCCACTCTAGTACTGAGACCGATACCGGCGTACGATACGATGACGGCGCTCTCGCACGCAGCAATACGGTCCCCGGACCGAGTGAGCCATACGGTAGTAGCAACAGGGGCCGGCAACACGTTCGTGCACGTGTTCAATGTCTACTGCCCTTCCGGAAACGGGAGGGCGGAGAGCGAGGAGCGTGAGGACATGCTGGAGAAGATCCTCTTCGCAGCGGCGGATAGCCTCGGTGACGTCCCCATAATGGTGATGGGTGACCTGAACACAGAAGAAGACCGGTCCCCTGTACTGCGGAAGGCACTAAGGATGGTCCGACGCAGCGGAACTGCACCATGCGCGTACCGGTGACACACCACCACCACCGACCTTTACCAGCGCCCGGACATCGGGCACGAGGATCGACCGCATACTCCTCAACCGAATAACGACGGGAGCTTTCCGCCAATGCGTCACCACCGCGGTGAACGTGCCGGGACACCGGCTCGTGACAATGACCCTGGACATTGCGGCGCTGCGCCAAATCGTGTGGCGATTTAAAGTACCGCGGGAAATCTCTACGGAGGGGGGACCCAAGTGGGGCCTCTCGGACACAGAAGCTTACAGGGAAGCCGTACAGAGACTGGCCAACTCCGATTTCGCAGAACGGCTGGCAGCACAGCGAGTGGAAGAGGCCTGGCTCGAGTGGTCACGAGTCAGTGAGCAGTACTTGCAGGATGCCTTCGGAATCCCTGCGGAAGAAAGGGGAAGAAGTACAGGACGGGGGATAAAGACGTCACCTAAAAGAGTCTGCATCACGGCAAGCACTGCGAGCGACGGGTCGGGGGCGGCGAACAGCAGACAGCTACGGCTCCGGAAGGCCATCCACAGGATGGAACGCATCTGCAGCTACCTTGCGCAACGGCGCGGGCCGGAGGCAGTTCCGCATGAGGTATCCCGTTGCTGGCAGAACAGCAGGCGGCTGGCACAGGCGTGCATGAAAGATGGCCAAGGGACAGAAGGATTCCCGGATCATGAGGAGGCGAAGCAGCTTCTCACGGCATTGCGGGAAGAGACGAGCAGGCTCGGAAAGGAAGGATCGGCGGCCAGGTTTACGAAATACCGAGACAAGCTGAACGAGAGGGCCGATGCGAGCAGACGATGTCTGACAACCATCTGCGCCGGACGCGCTGAGCCGTCGGGGGTGTTGCGAAAGGGGGCGGGAGTGACTGCAAATGTTGACGAGATGGACGAGGTGCTGAACACTGCGTGGGACCCTATCCTGCGTAAGTACAAGGACGGGCCAGAGCCGGAGTACGAGCCGTTTCGGGATCGGTTCCGGGATCACATCGGCCCACATATGATGGAAGCCGGAACAATCACGGGGGAGGAGCTGCGAATTCTGCTGAGGAAGAAGCCGAAGAAAAGCGCGTCAGGGGTGGATGGCTGGCGTATGGCTGAACTGCGGGAGTTGCCGCTCCCCCTGCTGAATGCACTTGCAGACGTCATGAACCTGGTCGAAGCAACTGGAGACTGGCCGGCAAGCATGACAACTGCGCTGGTGTCGATGGTGCCGAAGGATGAGAGTCAAGACCCGCTGCACACAAGACCGATAACCGTCACATCCGCCGTGTACCGCTTATGGGCCTGCCGCAGGCTGGCGGACATAGTTCTGTGGCAAGAGGAATGGATCGAAGAAGGACAGAAAGGCTTTCGACCGGGTCACCGGATCGAGGACGTCTTGATGGAAATTGGGCTCGAGATGGAGGACGCCTTGTTAGACGGGGAGCCGCTCTACGGTGTGGCGCTGGACTTCCGGAAATGCTTCGACATGGTCCCGCGAGAGATAGTACTGCGCTTAGCCGAGGACTTAGGATTGCACAATCGGGTTCTCAAGCCGCTGAGGGCTATCTACAGACTGCTCGCGAGACGCTTCAAGCTACCATTAGGGGTGGGCAGGGAGTTCAGTGTGACCAACGGTATCCTTCAAGGGTGCCCTGTATCCGTCATACTCATCAATGCCCTGCTGTCGGTAGTGATGAAAGCGGTCAAGAAAGAAGCGGAGGGTGTGAGTCCAAAGTCATACGCGGACGACGCCACACTGCTGTCCAGGCTGTCGGAGGCCGCCCTGCAAAAGGGAGTGGACGTAGTAGACGAGTTCTGCACACTCACCGGGATGGAGCTAAACCTCCAGAAGACGGTCGCGTTCTCGACGAGACGTAGGCATCAGTCGACTCTCAAACTCCGCAGCGTGGATGCGCTGCTGCGGTTTAGCAAATCCGTCAAGTGCCTCGGGGTCCTAGTCTCGACGGCGAAGAATAGGACGGAAAGGTCCGACTCGGAGAGGGTGGAGAAGGCGGCTGCCCTGGCGGAAGGCCTCCGCCATGCGCCGTTCCGGTACGAAAAGCGGGTCCGGATTGTGCAGTCGAATGTGCTACCGGCGGCGCTGTCAGGCTGCTCTTTCGCGCCGGTATCGAAGGTGGCGATGAAACGGCTGACGACGTCGGTGATGGGACTGATCTGGGGTGGATCCAACCCGAAGCGCGCGAGGGAGATGGTCCTAAACTTTCAGGAGAAGGGCCACCTGACGGATCCCGGTACATGCCTAGCATATAGGGTGACGACAGCGTTTTACGCGGCGTGCGAGAGGTTGCCACGACTGCTGCCTCTGATGGAGAGCATCCGGGGAAGATACGCCGAGGGGGACCTACCCCTGGGGCCAGTTGGACTGGCGATGAGGAGCATGGAGGAGTGTGGACACGTATGGGGACCCGGGCCCCTGTCTCGCACGCTGAGGAATGGTGCAACATATGACCCGTTAACCTCGGCACCTTCGAAGAGGGGACATGAAGTTAGGGCGGACTTGAGGGCGAAGACGTGGTCCCGACTGGTGGCGAGGCGGCCGGGATTTGAGGGCATACAGAGAGCCGACCTGGAGCGGACGAACTCCTTCTGGAGGATGCGTGAATGTCCCGCGCACACCGCGAGGCTTATACGTGTAGCGTTGGCGGGGGGGGTGAACACGGCTGAGTACACGTCGCGGATGAGGCAGGCCGGAGCTGAGCCGCAGGCGCCCAGCTGCAAGCACTGTGGAAGCGGCGACACCGAGGACGAGAAACACGTATTCTGGGACTGCGGAGCGTACTCGCACATACGGCGACGAGAGGCACATGCCGAGCTGATGGCAGCCAACCGGGCCGACTGGCCCAGATGCACGCTGGAACACGGTGTGGTAGTACCCGAGAATGCCCAATTCTCGAGGCGGCTCCAGGAGATGATGGCTGAAATCCTTGCGGAACGGGCTGGGCTCGAAGCACGTGGCTGGGTGGCCAGGAACCCCACGACCCCCTGGTCGAGAGCGAATGCGATGCCTGCCGAGAAATTTGACCACCCCTTCGCGCGGATTGCCCCGGCATGGACGTGGGAACGGAATAAGACCTGGGGACTACCGACGTTTTATGCGTTGGTAGCGTACATGCAATGGACCGAGAACGGGCAGGCGTCAATGCTGGAGCTTGCGATCGACTTTGAACTCTTCTCGGGCCTCAGCATGCCGCTGCACGGGAAAGCGGCGAGGTGGGCCCTGCCTGCACCACCACAACTGCACCCAGACCCCGTGCATATGCCGGGAGTCGATATAGAGAAGGCACTCGTCACGTGGGCGACCCATCACAAAGGGAAGTGTGAGGCGTGCAGAGCACTCGTCCGAAGGGAGTAGAGATGTGCTGCCGGCACCATCACCACGCGAACGATGGGCAGCCGATCGCGGTGTGCACAGAGCACAGCACGACGAAGTGCGGCGAGTGCAAGACGGCGGCGGCGTGTTGCCGCAGCGGGCATCATGCCTGCCGCACGCATGGCAGAGGAACCTGCCAAGAGTGCAAAAGGCTCCCTACGCTGACGCAGAGGCGACCGGCGGCATGTTGCAGCCGCGGCCACCACCAGTCCAACAAGCCGAACCCCCGGACGCAACAAGAAGAAGAGGCCCTCCTCACCCACCCAGGTGGGTGTACAGCGGGAAACGCCATTAGGAAAGCGAGCGGCGCGAGCGCCGCTCGCGGCAACGAAAAAGGAGACGGCGGCAACCGGACGGGCGACCAAGAGGCCGCCACCAACGCCAGGAACCAGCGAACGACCAGCGCTGAAGAAGAGGGTGCTTGGCACCCCGAAGGAAGGCCCGATCGCCGGCCGCAAGCGGAAGAAGACGAAGGCGACCACCCCCGAGTCAGGGGTGCATCGAAGGAAGAAGAAGGTTCCGAGGGCAAGCAGCTCTCAGAAACGACCGGGGACCACGGGCACGCCAATGCCCTCGAAAGTCAAAAACGGGCACACGTGCCCGCCCTCGTACTCGCCGACTCAGTCTCTGGAATCGCAAGAAAGCCAAACCCCGCTAGCTCCACAAATGCTCGACCTTGACGACGCAATGGCAGGTGACGACGTCATCCGATAACCTGACTTTCAAGGCAGTGCATGTTAATCCGTGTGGTTCATGTACTTAAAAGAACTCAATGCTTAACAAGCGGGAAGTGCGGAAGGCGAGATGCAGGTCGATGCGCACGTCCACAACTGGGGCGATGACGTGGAGAAGACGAAGGTGGCCTGGAAGTGCAGCCGCTGCAACGGAGGGAAGGGGAAGAACACGCTGCAGAGGAAGTGCGCGTGTGGTGCCAGAGTGTGCCACGAATGCTACCGCACCAGGGAGAAGGCTGGCAGTGGCTGACTGCATCAGGATCCCCGGGCCACCGGAGGACCGAGGCCCTCGTTCGGGCTGCCGAGTCCTAGCAACGCTACTAGGCAGTTCGATCACGCAGCAATGCGCGAAGGGGGCGGCAGACCCTCTTCTTCTTCTTTCTCCCCCTCTCTCGACGCGCCAGGCCTCAGTCGTCCGGGAGTTTTACCCCGAGGGCCCGACATTGCGCACAAACAAACCCCCCACAATGACCAACATCCGCGGCCGACTTACGGCGAGGGGCAAAGACCCGGGAGCAAGCCCCCCCGAAGCAGGGAGGATGGACCCATTCCCGGGCTCAGCTTCCAGACGATCCCTCGGGACCTCCTGGAGAGGCTGAGCCGGGTCCCCGAGCTCAGACCGGAAGCCCCCTGGGGAAGGCTGGGGGGAGGGCATGGCAGGGAAACCCAGCAGTGGGGGCACGCCTATCGACAGGGCGGACCCCCGGTCAAACTGGAGCGGGGGATCCCCGAGGGGCCCCTGAGAGAAGCTGCGGATGTCATACGTGACCGTCTGGGGTGGGAACCGGACCAGTTGCTGGCCAACTGGTACCGGAAGGGAGTGGGGATAAACCCCCATAAAGACCAGCAAGAACTTGGACCGAGGGTTGCGACTGTTTCGCTACTGAGTGACACGGTCATGGAGTGGGAGAGGGGGACCCAAAGAGTGAGAACCCCGCTGCCAGCCGGCACTCTGTGCCACATGGAGGGCGAGGCCAGGAACCTGTGGACACACGGGATCCGTCCCGGTGATGTCACACACGACAGGGTCTCGCTCACCTACAGAGCTGTGCACGAGGGAAGGGCCCGCTGCTCCTCCCCCACCAGAGGAGAACAAGGTACGCTGGATCCACCCACAATGCCCCCCCCACCCCCCCCACAGTCACTCACCCATCCCCCCCATCAACAGTCCAACCCTACGCATTTATGTAACAGTAAAAGAACAGAAGAATCAGTCAGAGGATCTGCACGAGAGCGGCTGTTAACAGCTGGGGACGTCGAACAGAACCCTGGTCCCGGCCGCACGGAGATGAAGTTCGCGACGCTCAACGTGACCAGCATGCTGCAGTACATAGTAGCGGTTAACGCGGTGGAAGCCGACCTTCTTTGCTGCCAGGAGGTCACACTCCTTCGATGCAAACGGGCACAGGCGGAGGAATACCTACGGAATTGGTGCTGCCACTGGGGTCCGCCACCTCCCGGGAGACTCTGTAGAAGCTCCGGTAGTCGCTCGACGACGAACGCTGCGAACGGGGGACTCTGCACTCTAGTACAGAGGCCGATACCGGCGTACGACACGTTGGCAGCGCTCTCGCACGTGGCGTTACGGTCCCCGGACCGGGTAAGCCATACTGTAGTCGCAACAGGGACCGGCAGCACCTTCGTGCACGTGTTCAATGTCTACTGCCCATCAGGAAACGGGAGGGCGGAGAACGAGGAACGTGAGGACATGCTGGAGAAGGTCCTCTTTGCGGCGGCAGACAGCCTCGGCGACGTCCCCATACTGGTGATGGGAGACCTCAACACGGAAGAAGATCGGTCCCCTGTTCTGCGGAAGGCACTTAGGAACGGATGGTCCGACGCAGCGGAACTGCACCATGCGCGCACCGGGAACACGCCTCCGCCACCGACCTTTACCAGCGCCCGGACGTCAGGCACGAGGATCGACCGCATACTCCTCAACCGCATAGCGGCGTGTGCATTCCGTCAATGCGTCACCACCGCGGTGAACGTACCGGGACACCGGCTCGTGACAGTGACCCTGGATATTGCAGCGCTGCGCCAAAGCGTGTGGCGATTTAAGGTGCCGCGGGAGATCCCGACAGAGGGGGGGTCCAAGTGGGACCTCTCGGAAGCAGAAGCCGACAGGGAAGCCGTACAGAGACTGGCCAACTCCGAATTCGCGGAACGATTGGCGGCGCAGCGGGTGGAAGAGGCCTGGCTCGAGTGGTCACGGGTCAGTGAGCGGTACTTGCAGGATGCATTCGCCGTCCCTGTGGAAGAGAGAGGAAGGGGTACCGGCCGGGGGATGAAGACATTGCCGAGGAGGGTCTGTGTCACGGCGGGCACTGCGACCGACGGGTCGGGGGCAGCGAACAGCAGGCAGCTACGGCTTAGAAAGGCCATCCACCGGATGGAACGCATCTGCAGCTACCTCGCGCAACGTCGCGGGCCGGAAGCTGTTCCACATGAGGTGTCCCTCTGCTGGCAGAACTGCAAGCGGCTGGCACAAGCGTGCATGGTGGGCGACCAAGGCGCAGGGGGGTTTCCGGATCATGAGAAGGCGAAGCAGCTGCTCACAGCGTTGCGGGAAGAGACGAGTAGGCTCGGAAGGGAAGGATCTGCGGCCAGGTTTACGAAGTACCGAGACAAGCTTAACGAGAGGGCGGACGCGAGCAGACGATGTCTAGCGACCGTCTGCGCCGGTCGCGCTGAGCCGTCGGGTGTGTTGCGCACCGGAGCGAAGATGACTGCAAATGTGGACGAGATGGACGAGGTGTTGCACACTGCGTGGGACGCTATCCTGCGTAAATACAAGGACCGGCCAGAGCCGGAGTACGGACCGTTTCGGGATCGGTTCCAGGAGCACATCGACACACACTTGATGGAACCCGGGACGATCACGGGGGAGGAGCTGCGGACTCTGCTAAGGAAGAAGCCGAAGAAAAGCGCGTCAGGCGTGGATGGCTGGCGCATGGCTGAACTGCGGGAGTTGCCGCTTCCCCTGCTGAATGCGCTAGCGGATGTCATGAACCTGGTCGAAGTGACTGGGGTTTGGCCGGCGAGCATGACAACTGCCCTGGTGTCGATGGTGCCGAAGGATGAGAGCCAAGACCCGCTGCACACGAGGCCAATAACCGTCACGTCCGCTGTGTACCGCCTATGGGCGTGCCGCAGGCTTGCGGACATAGTCCTGTGGCAGGAGAAGTGGATCGAAGAAGGACAGAAGGGCTTTCGACCGGGTCACCGTATCGAGGACGTCCTGATGGAGATAGGGCTCGAGATGGAGGACGCCTTGCTAGATGGAGAGCCGCTCTACGGGGTGGCGCTGGACTTCCGGAAATGTTTCGACATGGTCCCGCGAGAGATAGTGCTGCGCCTGGCCGGGGACTTAGGGTTGCACAATCGGGTTCTCAAGCCGCTGAGGGCGATCTACAGACTGCTCGCGAGACGCTTCAAGCTGCCTCTAGGGGTGGGCAGGGAGTTTAGTGTGACCAATGGTATCCTTCAAGGGTGCCCTGTATCCGTCATCCTCATCAATGCCCTGCTGTCGGTAGTGATGAAGGCGGTCAAGAAAGAAGCGGAGGGGGTGAGCCCAAAGTCGTACGCGGACGATGCCACGCTGCTATCGCGGCTGTCGGAGGCCGCCCTGCAAAAGGGGGTGGACGTGGTAGACGAGTTCTGCACGCTCACCGGAATGGAGCTGAACCTCCAGAAAACGGTCGCCTTCTCGACGAGACGTAGGCATCAGTCGACGCTCAGACTCCGCAGCGTGGATGCGCTGCTGCGGTTTGGCAAATCTGTCACGTGCCTGGGGGCCCTAGTCTCGACGGCGAAGAATAGGACAGAAAGGTCCGACTCGGAGAGGGTGGAGAAGGCGGCTGCCCTGGCGGAAGGCCTCCGCCATGCGCCGTTCCGGTACGAGAAGCGGGTCCGGATTGTACAGTCGAATGTGCTGCCGGCGGCGCTGTCAGGCTGCTCTTTCGCGCCGGTGTCGAAGGTGGCAATGAAACGGCTGACGACGTCGGTGATGGGACTGATCTGGGGTGGGTCCAACCCAAAGCGCGCGAGGGAGATGGTCCTAAATTTTCAGGAGAAGGGCCACCTGACGGACCCCAGTACATGCCTAGCATATAGGGTGACGACGGCGTTCTACGCGGCGTGCGAGAGGTTGCCACGACTTCTGCCTCTGATGGAGAGCATCCGGGGAAGGTACGCCGAGGAGGACCTACCCCTGGGGCCAGTTGGACTGGCGATGAAGAGCATGGAGGAGTGTGGACACGTATGGGGACCAGGGCCCCTGTCTCGCACGCTGAGGAATGGTGCAATATTTGACCCGATAGCCTCGACACCCTCGAAGAGGGGGCATGAAGTGAGGGCGGATTTGAGGGCGAAGACGTGGTCCCGTCTGGTAGCGAGGCGGCCGGGATTTGAGGGTGTACAGAGAGCCGACTTGGAGCGGACGAACTCCTTCTGGAGGATGCGTGAATGTCCCGCGCACACCGCGAGGCTTATACGTGTAGCGTTGGCGGGAGGAGTGAACACGGCTGAGTTCACGTCGCGGATGAGACAGGCCGGAGCTGAGCCGCAGGCGCCCAGCTGCAAGCACTGTGGAAGCGGCGACACCGAGGACGAGAAACACGTATTCTGGGACTGCGGAGCGTACTCGCACATACGGCGACGAGAGGCACATGCCGAGCTGATGGCGGCCAACCGCGCCGACTGGCCCAGATGCACGCTGGAACACGGAGTGGTAGTACCCGAGAATGCCCACTTCTCGAGGCGGCTCCAGGAGATGATGGCTGAAATCCTTGCGGAGCGGGCAGGGCTCGAAGCACGAGGCTGGGTAGCCAGGAACCCCACGACCCCCTGGTCGAGAGCGGATGCGATGCCTGCCGAGAAGCTCGACCACCCCTTTGCGCGGATTGCCCCGGCATGGGCGTGGGAGCGGAACAAGGCCTGGGGGCTACCGACGTTTTATGCGTTGGTAGCGTGGCTGTCAGACATGGAGTGGACCGAGAACGGGCAGGCGTCAATGCTAGAGCTTGCCATCGACTTTGAACTCTTTTCAGGCCTCAGCATACCGCTGCACGAGAATGCACCGAAGGGGGTGAGGGAGCGAGGAAACGTCCTGCGCTGCATGATCAGCGCGTTGGACAAGCTGGCGACACAGCAAGGGCTGGGGAGTTGCGAGCGAGGCGAGAGAGTATGCCCGACGACGTCGCTGTCGTTCATGGGCATCACGGGGATATCGGGGGTGCGGCCCAGGCCCCGCTTTCGCGAGGCACACACGGGGACGATCCTCGAAGAGCAGGTGAAGGGAAGCGATGTAGGGACGCAGTTCCCGACGTACCCGGACTGGACGGCCGAGAGAGCGGCGAGGTGGGCCCTGCCTGCCCCACCACAGCTGCACCCCGACCCCGTGCATATGCCGGGTGTCGGAGTAGAGAAAGCGCTCGTCACCTGCGCGACCCACCACAAGGGGAAGTGTGAGGCGTGTCGAGCACTCGTCCGAAGGGACGTGCCCACGGTAGAGATGTGCTGTCGGCACCATCACCACGCTGACGATGGGCAGCCGATCGCGGTGTGCGTGGAGCACAGCACGACGAAATGCGGCGAGTGCAAGACGGCGGCGGCGTGCTGCCGCAGCGGGCATCATGCCTGCCGCACGCATGGCAGAGGAACCTGCCAGGAATGCAGGAGGCTCCCTACGTTGACGCAGAGGAGACCGGCAGCGTGCTGCCGCCGCGGCCACCACCAACCCAACGAACCGAACGCCCCGGCAACCCCCGGACACAGCAAAAAGAAGAAGAGACCCCTCTCACCCACCCAGGTGGGCGTACAACGAGAAACACCGGCGGGAAAGCGCGCGGCGCAGGCACCGCCCGCCGTGGTGAAGCAGAAGACGGCGACGACCGGACGGGCGGCCAAGAGGCCGCCACCAACGCCAGGGACCGGCGAACGACCAGCGTTGAAGAAGAGGGTGCTCGGCACCCCGAAGGAGAGCCCGATCGCCGGCCGCAAGCGGAAGAAGGCGAAGGCGACCACACCCGAGTCAGGGGTGCAACGAAAAAAGAAGAAGGCCCTTAAAGCAAGCAGCTACCAGAAACGTCCGACGTCCCCAAGCACTCCAGTGCCCTCGAGAGTGAAAAACGTGCAAGCCTGTCCGCACCTGTGCCCCCCCACGCAATCTCCAGAACCGCAAGAAAGCCCAGCGCCCCTGGCGCCACAAGTACTCGACCTTGACGACGCAATGACAGGTGACGACGTCATAAAGTAACCTTAAGCGGCGACACAGTGCATGCTAATCCATGTGGTTCATGTACTTAAAAGAACTCAATGCTTAACAAAATTTGACGTGGGCGGCTTTAGATTTACATCTGAATGACACCTCAACACAAAACAAGTTGTCGACAACTAACAAGTAAAAGAATAAAACAAAACTACGCATTTCTTCGGCTGACACCATTTGCGCACTTAACCATGGTTAAGAAGACGAATGAAAACATAGACACAAACATAGCTCATACGAAAAGCCTCTACTAGTAGTAGGCAAAACCGCGATTTCACATTTCTTCCGTACCAGCCCCTCAAGGCACCTCCCCTTCGTTGTGTGAGCACGAGTGTACCGAGGAAAGCCTGCTGCATGTGTTCGGGCGCGGAGAAGATTGGAGGTGGAGGTGTTGCACTCGGGAGCAAGGAGGTCGGCGCGTCGTTGCCAGATGACTCTCGCTCGTTGCTCTCTCTCTCTCGGAATTCTCAGCGCGGTAGCGATGCCAGCGAGAACACATATAGGTGGGAGGGGAGGGGCCCTGGGACTAGGGAGCCACCCCGTAGCTAGCCTGGCCCACCTGACGGTGGGGGCCCACCTGACGGTACCCTTTGACTTGTTTTATGTGTTCTCTCCTCTCTCTCCCTACAGGCTTCGTAGGGCCACTTGAGAGCCACGGGCCTACAGGGCAAGTGGCTCAGAGAAGCATCAAGGCATGGCGTACCTTGTGGTTTGGCGTGTCTGTACACGACGGTCAGCCGCATGGTTGAGCGGACGGGGTACAGGCCCTGGCTACCATCGACTCGAGCTTTGCATGCCCTGAAGTTGACCCTTCAGTCAGTTCACTCGTACCCTCGAGCCCTTCACAACGCGTTGTTGAATCCTCGTCTGAGCTGGGTTTGTTATTGGAATTATTGATCGTGGCTGCGAAGCCCTTTGAGGAGAGTTTGCAGCCGAACACCTAAAAAAAACAGAGCGGTGCCGAAATCAGACGCAACGCGGTGGGACAATTTTATGCCAACGCCCAAGATCTCGGAATGAACGTATGCGGGCACCGCTTCTTTGTACGATACCCTCGTCTACCTTTGAACGGCGAACGGTTGCTGCGAGAGACCCTTATTGTACTTCGTCACGTGACTAGTCTATGTGCTCTAGTCTTGGCTGACGGTGCGAGTGAATGGCGCCGCCGAGCCACGTCCCAGGCCCTAGACAGAGGTGTTCACGCTGTGTTTGAGGCACGAATTGGTGGATCAGTACCTTGAGCCCCGGCAACTCACACAGGACTTCATGGCAGCATACAACGACTTCGTCGGCGACAGTCGAATGGATCCTGTTCGAATGGCGCAAATGCAGCGGTATGAGACTGCCAACATGTATAGGTTGGAATGGAGCGGATACGCATTCTCTTTCCCCCCCTCTTTTGTTGAACGCTTACACCCGCCACCGAACCCAGATTTACCTGTGTTTCGCGTCGGCTTCAGCACGTTGCCTCCTCCGGGATTTCTATCGCCGAACACAGCACGATTGTTTCCATGTGTTTTCCACGAATTTCAAACGATCTTCGGGAAAAATGCGTGCTGCATAACCACGCACTGCTTAACCATGCACTGCATAACCACGCACTGCATAACCACGCACTGCTTAACCATGCACTGCATAACCACGCACTGCATAACCACGCACTGCTTAACCATGCACTGCATAACCACGCACTGCTTAACCATGCACTGCATAACCACGCACTGCATAACCACGCACTGCATAATCACGCACTGCATAATCACGCACTGCATAGCCACGCACTGCAAAACCACGCACTGCACAACCACGCACTGCATAGCCACGCACTGCATAACCACGCACTGCACAACCACGCACTGCATAGCCACGCACTGCATAACCACGCACTGCTTAACCATGCACTGCATAACCACGCACTGCATAACCACGCACTGCATAATCACGCACTGCATAATCACGCACTGCATAGCCACGCACTGCATAACCACGCACTGCACAACCACGCACTGCATAGCCACGCACTGCATAACCACGCACTGCACAACCACGCACTGCATAGCCACGCACTGCATAACCACGCACTGCACAACCACGCACTGCATAGCCACGCACTGCATAACCACGCACTGCACAACCACGCACTGCATAGCCACGCACTGCATAACCACGCACTGCACAACCACGCACTGCATAGCCACGCACTGCATAACCACGCACTGCACAACCACGCACTGCATAGCCACGCACTGCATAACCACGCACTGCATAACCACGCACTGCATAACCACGCACTGCATAGCCACGCACTGCAAAACCACGCACTGCATAACCACGCACTGCATAACCACGCACTGCATAGCCACGCACTGCAAAACCACGCACTGCATAACCACGCACTGCATAATCACGCACTGCATAGCCACGCACTGCAAAACCACGCACTGCATAGCCACGCACTGCAAAACCACGCACTGCATAACCACGCACTGCATAACCACGCACTGCATAATCACGCACTGCATAGCCACGCACTGCATAACCACGCACTGCATAACCACGCACTGCATAACCACGCACTGCATAACCACGCACTGCATAATCACGCACTGCATAACCACGCACTGCACAACCAACCAACCGAAACAGAGCGGCTAAGGTGGACCCGTTCATTCGCGACACTCGGCTCGGGATTCCGAACACGGTGGATTGGACGAGGATGCCCGCCCCCGGGTCTCCGGCCGGAGACGGCATGCGCATTGTGCGAGACCTGCGCGACGAACCCGAAGACGACTTGTTCGAAACGGGAGAGCCGGCGGGGCCCGTGCAAGAGATATCGCCCGAACCCATCTACGGCGCCTCACGGGCGTTGCTGATCGGCGTCGGCTACACAGACTCCATGTATGAAATGCCCGATGGCCCAAAGGTATGCTACTGCCGTACACACCGAAAGGTTCGCACAAATCACGAAGCACGCACGCCGCTAGCTCGGTGGCGAAACTGGCGACCTTCTTTCTACGTGTTTCCTTTCCTGGTAAGAAAGCAACACGAAAGAAGTTGCAGCCGCAATGGGCAGAATTTTCGATTCTTCGGAGAGGGGAAATTAACGTGCAATCAGGTTCCGTCCCCCCTGATTCACATCCCCGCAGTTCGCAAGAGGCGTCACTCACCTAATCTCCTCGTGAAGCAGCACTTCATACGGTCTTTGGCCAGCTCTGCTCTGCGAACGTAATCTATACTTCTCTGGTGTTTGTTGTGTCAAGGGCTCTTGTAGGCTGGAAGGGTAGGTCCGGCTGCTGGTAAAATGCATCCTCTCTTGTGTGGGGCTATGCAGCACGTCGGCCCTGATAGTTCCTCGTCTTTACTCAGCTCTTTTACCCTCCCGCGCAGAACGTTCTGAAGATGAAGTCATACTTGACAGAGCAGGGCTTCTTCGGGAAGTTCCTGTGCCTCAGCGACGAGACGACGGCGCCCGACAAGCAGCCAACGTACGCCAACATCCAAACGGCGCTGAGTTGGCTGGTGGAAGACGCACTGCCGGGCAACTCGCTGTTCCTGTACATTTGCGGCAGAGCGCAGGTGAGGGCTGACAGCCCTGACTCGACCGACATTCTACCGTCCGACTTTGAGGCGGCAGGTGCCATGGCGGACTTCGCCATCAACGACATCCTGCTCCCCATGGTCCCGTCAGGTGCGAAGCTGACCATCGTTTCTGACTTGTATCCGTGTGGTCAGATGCTGGTATGCTCACGCCACCTCCACGACCTTCATTGAAAGTATACAAAAGATACTGCAGCCAGCAGTTACGGTCGCCGCGATCCGAGGTCAACAAAAGTATTATAAATTTGTTGCATTAGTGTGTGGGCCTTTGAAGCGTGGAAGATGCCTCTCGCGCTGCTCCCCTTGAGGTTCCTGGCTCATGCCAAAGCGCCGCCGCCCGGGTTAAGGGGTTGCGGCATCAGGCGTGGGCCAGGGCCAGGGAGGCTGTTCGGAGTGTCACCATCCAATTTGTTGCATTAGTCTGATTGTCAGGCCTTCGACTACCCTGAGCAACGCACTATGCACACTCCTGTCTACGTCACAGCAGATGGAACGCGTCTGTTGCGCCGCCGCGGAGGCGGCCAACCGATTGATCACGGCAGATCTCAAGCGACGATAGCCTCTGGCACCTCTGGATGTCTACTTTTGTCGAGTTTGTTCCTCGATCCAGTCTGGCCTGGGTAGTCAGCATCGACTCGCCACCGAGCCATCTGGCCCTTCGAAGCCTTGATATGGGCCAACTTCTCGGAAAAGACTGGGCTTTAGAAGCCTCGAGTTGGGTCATTTTTCGGAAGGGACTGGGGTTTAGAAGCCTTGATGTGGGCCAACTTCTCGGAAAAGACTGGGCTTTAGAAGCCTCGAGTTGGGTCATTTTTCGGAAGGGACTGGGGTTTAGAAGCCTTGATGTGGGCCAACCTTTCTGAAGGGACTGGGCTTTAGAAAAGCCTTGATGTGGGCCAACTTTTCTGAAGGGACTGGGCTTTAGAAGCCTTGATGCGGCTTGATGTGGGCCAACTTTTCTGAAGGGACTGGGCTTTAGACGCCTTGATGCGGCTTGATGTGGGCCAACTTTTCTGAAGGGACTGGGCTTCAGAAGCCTTGATGCGGCTTGATGTGGGCCAATTTTTCGACTAGTTCTCAAAAAGCTCTGCAAGGGCCGTGGCCGCAAGCTCGGGGCTGCTTTTTTGGTTGCGTGCATGCTTGCGGGTCGCCGCACGTTCTTTGCGTTCTATCCACAATCGCGTGGGATTGCGGGGAAACACCGAACAGCAAGTCGTTGGTGGTTGGGCAACATCATGAAACGTGCACACAGGATCTACCGTACACAATGGTCTCGAACCACGACGGCAGCTTCCGAATGATAGAAGGCGGCAGCCGTGCTACGTGCTCCGGGACTGTAGTCCACATCTTCGGCAAACGCGAGGACGTTAGCGGCGAAGAGCCGCCGATGGACCTGACGCAGTGCTTCATGGACTTCACCAAGAAGTACCCGCGCGCGAGCTTCAAAGACCTGCTCATCGGCCTCCGCCGGCTGCTGCAGCAGCGGTCCGACATCTCGACGCTGCCTTGTATATCGACGAGTACCATCGTCGACTTCAAACAAACGTACTTTCACCTAGGCGCCCCCCAGGTATGTGCACATGTGCTTTTCATACAGGCACGCTCAGCGGGAAAAAGTTCGGGTTTGTTCTGCAAACCCGAATTTTGGGGGTCACTTGACGAAAGTCCTCTCTTCGGCTACAGACAGACTCACAGTGACGAGCTACGAGCAGCCGCCTGACGAACCACCTGCTCACACCGCTGTCGTGTCTGCAGACACTCAGGTTCCGCGCGGATGATGGCCCGCCTCGTGTGTGACCGAAACACGGCGCAGATGGGACCAGTGCGGTGTTGAGCACATCTCCATTCCAAGCACGTTCCCATAATAACTCTTTTTTGTTGGCGTAACTTATTGTTTCACTCTGCACAGTCTCTTGCTGAGGAAGACCCGCGGCTGTGCGATGCGAAGTACCGGACGAAGCATTTACGGAGTGAGCTGGGCATGGCAGAGGAGGACTTGAAGTCGGCCGAGGAAGATCGCCGTACCCGAATGACGGAGAACATGCGCCAGCGAGCGGAAGAGCAGGACAGAAAGCGACGGGAAGGCATCCGAGAGAGAGCATTTACCGAGATGATCCAGCAGGTATTTGACACTTTTCTACACGGCCTAGCTGCTCTGTGCTCGACCGAGGGCTCCCTATTTGTGTAACACCGCATACTATTAGACAATTATTTTGACGAATCATGATCGTTTGCACAAGGTGAATGAGAACATCGACCTTCATCCCCGTCGACAACGAAAGAAAGAAGAATGAAGAACTGGAAAAAAAACGAAAAGAACACAAGACTCTGCTGCATTCCCGCGAAGAAGACTTGATGCTATCATCAAACATACATGAGAATGTCAAGACAAGGCTCTCACTGGATCGCCCCTCGACGTATGGAATACGTCCGGTCGGTAGCACTGTTCATTTGTTATCTGTACTCTAGTCCCGCTCTGAAATCTGGCGCATAGAATTCATAAGTAGCTGTCCACCTCTCAGGGCTAAGCGGGAAAATCTTAGTTTCGTGTTCAGGCGCTACTTGCTTTCGATCCAGAGTACCTCACGACACCGCCCCTGGTCGGTACTACGGATAGTCAAAAGGCGTGCCTTCGGATGCGGGAATTCCTACTGGTCCTTACTTACGTCTGATGACGTAAGGACTTGGCAGATAGCTTCGGTTTCCATCGCACTCGGTCTCGGCTTAAGTCTTCGGTCATTGCACTCAGGACTTGTTTTGGGTATTCGAGTTCCACGCCATCCGAAGTAATCATCATTGAAAGGCGAAGAAAAGGGAGAAGTCGGACAGAAATGATATGAGTGTGCCTGTTGACCGTGTCGTGGGCCAACCAGTCACATTCCATCCTTTCGAGGGTGGGAAGAAATCAGTCTTAGACCCCGCCTCAACCCACCCGAATTCTCCTGTGTAGGCTCGGGTGATGTGCTCATCCTGCCATGCGCTTTGCTTTCTTACCCTATACTAAAGTAGTTATCACGCTTGCCCTGTATCATCCACAGACCGAGTATGAGAGGATTCGCCGCAACAAGCTCCTGGACGACGAGGCGACGACGCGGCACAACATCATCTTCCAGAAGCACAGCGAGGAATCGGGGCTTCTCAATTCGGCCATCCTGGGGCAGAGCTGGAACCGGCTGGCGTCCGCAAAGAACACGGGGCTGCCGGTCGTGGTCGGCGTGAAGTGGCACAGGGCGGACGAACGCAAGGGCCCCGACACCACGATCGGGAAGGCGTCCGACCAACCGGGCACCGTCACCCGCGTGTTCGACGTCGTGCGGAGGTCGGCGAGGCCGGGGTCGCCCACGGCAGCCGTCGACAACGCGCTCAACTACAACCCCGCGGGCCGCTTGGCGCCGCCGACGTGGCTTGATCAGTACTTGCCGAGCCACATGCAGCCTAGAACCGGCACCACCGACGCTTCGCTCGTCACCCCGTCGCACGGCCACACGACGGCGCCTGTCGCGGCTGTGCAGTGGAAGCGCGTGCCGGACGAGCACGGCATCCCGCAATGGATCCGAGAAGAGCTTCCCGGCGGCGGCAGCCCGTCCCACTCGCCCGTGTTCCAGTGAGGGCACGCGCCCTTGTGTGGGACTGGCCACGATCGGGCGCGTGCTTTCCTCGTCTCCCGTACCCTTCGTTGTACCCACGCCGTTGGAAGCCGTTCGCGAAATTATGAGAACGACCGGCCACTTCGCACCCCGTCGCTTGAGTCGTGCCCAGATATCTTTCCTACGCTTCCAACGTTACGTTCGATCACCGGATCTGGGTCTTTGGCTCTCACTGGGGAAAAAGAAGCAGGAAACATACGGGGTGCTCCCTCCTTCCCCGCACGCTCTCACGGGTTCCAGAAGCCTGCTCCTCGTGTCATGTCATTTTTTTTGGCTGGCAATTGCGGGCCTTGTTAAAAATGAGCGACTACGCCACCCGGCGTATCCTCCTGTCCTGAAGAGTCTCCGACTCCTTGTTGCCCCCGCGATGACAGCTCTACATTGGACGTTTTGGTTGACGTTTCAGGCATGCCTGTAGATCTGTGAGTTCACTTCACGTGGCTAAGCGGAAAAAGCTCATCCCGAGTCTGCGGCTCTTTGTGTCATCTTGCAGGCTCTCAGGTACAACCCATTCGGCCCACGCGAAGAGAAAGGGGGCAGAAACATAACCAAAGTTAGAAAGTAGATCTAGATGTCTCATGACCTTACGTTTTTGACTCGAGCGCACGCTGCAACATGTTTCTCCCTTCATTATTGTGCTGCTTTCGCGCAGTCAGGGTGGCAGAATCTTGTTCTTTGCCAGGAGCAAGAGTGCCAAGAAGTGCGCCAATAACAACGAATACCCTACTAAGTCTTGTCAAAGAAACGGTGTTCCGCGGGTTCTGCGGACAAGCTTTTAACAATTGCCGTAGGCCGCGCAGCTGCTAAGAAGATATAGTCTCCAATGACACAAGGCCTTATATTCTGGTCACGCTTTTCCCAGCAGGAAATAGTACGCGGACGTGGCATCTGTTTTTTTACAACGACCTTCATGCCACAATCGAGGGTTGTGTGTTACCTACACCAGTGAAAATACGAACATCAGGCGAGAAGGGTGCAGCACCAACTGGAGATGAAAACCCGCAAGGGGGCTGCATACGGTTGAGTTCATGCATTGCAAGGGAGAATGCGTCTGAGGAGCTTGGTCCGAGCTATACGGAGGGAGTTTCACTCCGACAGTCGTCAGGTCGGCTGGAATGCCGGACATGTGCGCGTCACCAACGCTGGTGACGCGCCCGTGACGCCGATTAAGGGCTCGCCGTGCATGCAGAAGTGGAGGAGGCGGGCCGGCCGCGCGACGGACGGCCGCCAGGTGCTCCTCGTGTTGCTGGAAGCCCTGGCGGAGCGGGAGGTGGACATCACGCTGCTGTCTGCCGCCGCTCAGCGGGCGGGCGAACTTCGCTGCCTGCCGGCGCTGACGACCATCCTCACCATCGAGGCAGCCGCAGAGCGCCTGTCTTCGAAACGACGCAAGGCCCGCAGCAACCACACCCGTGACCTGAGCGAGCACCCTAGTGAGCGAAGCGACGGCGTGTTTAGTACACGCGAGCGAAGCCAAGCGCACACACAAGCTCAGCCTGCTTCCCTTCGATCAACACGCCCCCAGCAGCACGCGCTGCGCGTCCAACGGGGACGACCCAGCCTTATCCTCCCGTGCCCCTGTCACCCACGACACACAACACCTCGTGTACTGGCCGACCATTCGGTTGTCAAGTGCGCGTCAAACCCGAGCGACAGAGGCGCTATCCTCGTCTCCGAGTGCGATCCTGGTACGCTGTCGGAGGTTGAAATACTAAGACCTCGTCTTGCAACAGGCGGTTCAGGACTCCGAAGACCGGCACCATCAGCATCGAAACAGGGAGGCCGGAAGAGAAGGAGCCGGTCCTGGCGGACAGCTAAGCGTAAGCCGAACGGCGGGCGGCCGTTCCGTTACAAAAGGGTCCGCCTGTCGCGGAAGTGCGGCCGCAACGCCGCGCGAGGAACGCGCGCCCCGGCGCTCGGCCGCCCCCGAAAAACAGGGGACACGGTGGAACCCGCTCTCCTGCGGGCCATCACGCAGCGGGGGCCCCTGCGCCGGGACTACGGCTCCGCCGCTCCATCCAGCGCGGCGTCAGGCACGGTGGCCTTTCCGCTGCAAAGACGCGGGTTCGACCTTCTGACGAGCCGCCGTGTGTTCCGCGAGAACGCCGCTTGGGTTGGCATCGTTTTCACCGCGGCCGCGCGTTGCTACCGTGCCGGGAGCCGGTTGGCGCCAGCTGCAAGGGCCCGCATCGTCGGAAGCTACCGAAGGAGGTGGCGTCAGGTGGCTTGCGTGAAGAACGCGCCCATGTTCGGCGCGGCTCTGGCGTTTTGTGCCAGCTTGAACGCCTTACCGTGGGCTCGCGACCTCTACGAAGGTGTGCGGGCGGAGGCCAACGTCATTCACTTCAGTTGCTACGCGCGTGTCCTCGCACAGAATGGGCTGTGGGACGAAGTGGCGAGGGAATGGTTTTCACCCACGGGACCACAGGGCAATGGGGGAGTGCTTGCCGGCCTCATTCAGTGCGCCAACAGTTCCAGACGGTTGTGGGAAGTCTGGAGGTTGTACTCCGGAGAGATCGAATTATCAGCGCCTCTACTGGCGGCTTGCATGAAGCGGTTCCTTGTCTTAGGCGCCCCTGAAGGGGTTGTGTACCTTGAGGAACACCGTGTGTCGCACGACGTTCAACAACACGTCGTCGATAGGTTCGGCAACAAGCGCTTTGTAACATCCCTGTGGAAGTGTCGAGCGCTCGCGCATCGTCAGCTCTACTTCCGCACGGGAGACGACAGTTTCAAGGCAAAAGCTTTGGAGCAGGTGGGCGAGGCATTGCTCCCTCACATCTGCCGAGGGGCTCCTGAGAAAGATATCGCTTTCTTCAAAGCATTTGCCGTCAACAGTAGGCGGTCAGATGGGCACCACCTTGCGAAGAAGTAGTTCCTCGTTACATCGCGATCCGTGCGATCGTGTGTGTTAGTGCGGCTTGCGAAGAAGTAGTTCCTCGTTACATCGCGATCCGTGCGATCGTGTGTGTTAGTGCGGTGAGCCGAGCTAAAGTCGGTGAGCGATGGCAGTTTACACCTGTTCCTCGCCTTCTTGGTCAATCCCGTTTGGCTCTTTGCGGGCATGCGGCGCGCTGCCTGCGACTGGGCCACCTCCCACAGGCCCTACTGAGGCAGTGGCCAGTTTCATTCACTTTTTGGTGCTCTGCGCCTCTAAGCGTTGCGGGTCGACCCGCAGTCGAGGCGAATTCTATGGGAATCCGCGTTCTTCCTGTATGCATGAACAAGTTCTGCATCGAGGAAGATGTCTATGGTAACTGGTGGAGATAAACGATCTCGATAGGGCCCACATCAGGTGCTTTCTACCAGGTGAAATGGTGGAAGTTTCCTGACAGAATCATCGGACAGAAAAATAGTCATACGTGCAGTTTTGGGAGATTATGGGCCGAAAAAAGGTTCCTTTTAGCGATAGCCAGCTGCCTTCTTAAAATGCATAATACAGCTAAAAAGGAACGTTGGCAGCGGTTTGACCTGCACGCGTGCAGGTCAAATTGCACGAACAAAACCAGTCTGAAAACTTGATCCACGGTGTCGATCCGCGATGTCGGCTTACCTTGCAAGCGACAACGTAAACGTTGTTGGGCACGAGAAGGTGTTCGATTCCAGATCCAGTGCAACGACCCCCCCCCCCCCTCGAGTTTGGCCGGTGCAGCGTTGCCTACCGAATGCAAACCTAACGCCTAAAGCCACCACAGGACCGTGCGAGCGCCGGGGCGGGGCAACCCCATCCCCCCGCCCCCCCAACACTCAAAGAACAAAGAGAAAAACGCGCCGCCAGAAAAAGACCAAAAAGATGCCGATCCTGCAGCTCTTCGTGCTGTCGCCCCGGGGCGACAAGATCATCTCGAAAGACTACCGGCCCGACGCTGTCCGCGGAACGGACGAAGTCTTTTTCCGGAAGTACAAATTTTGGGACGGGACCGGCGGCGACACGCCGCCGTTCTTCAGCGTCGACGGCATCCACTACGGCTTCGTGAAGAAGAACAACCTGCTCCTCGTCGTCACGACGCGGGACAACATGTCGCCCGCCCTCCTCGCGGAGTTGCTGATCCGCCTCACGAAGCTGCTGAAGGACTTTCTCGGGGTGCTCAACGAAGAGGCGCTGCGCAAGAACTTTGTGATGGTGTACGAAATACTCGACGAAGTCATCGACTACGGCTTTCTGCAAGGCACGAGCTCTGAAAAACTGAAGCCCTACATCGCGAACGAGCCGATCCCGGTCGATGACAAGCCGTTTGCCCCGCAGCTGAAGCCCAGCACGTTCAACCCGTTCGGCGGCAAGGGCATCAAGACGCCGGCGGAGACGGAGGTTTCAATCATCAGCGGCGAGCGGGCCGCGAAGAACAACGAGATCTACGTCGACGTGCTCGAGCGGCTGAACGCGGTTTTCAACGCGAACGGGACCGTCTTGTCCGCCGAAGTGGACGGCGCGATCGTGATGAAGTCCTTCCTGTCCGGAACGCCCGAACTGCACCTCGCACTGAACGAGGATCTGACCATAGGCCGCAACGAGCGCACCTACGGAGGCGTAGTCCTCGACTCGGTCAACTTCCACGAATGCATCAACTACAATGACTTCGAATCCGAGCGAACGCTCTGCTTCAGGCCTCCCGATGGCGAGTTCGTCGCCATGAACTACCGTGTCACTTCCGTAGACAATGTCATGCCATTTAAGATGCTGCCCCTCGTTGACAACGTGTCTCCCTACAAAGTAGAGCTGTCGTTGCAGGTGTGCACCATCTCGCACTCTTTTGTCACAGCCGAACACAAGGCAGTATTCCGGCTCTGCGAGGCCGACCTGCAGCAGTGGAGTAAGCAATGGAGTGCCTTTGCGCATGCTGTTGCACCGTGCGCCAAGCAAGTTCCAGTTACACATCTCTGCTTCAAGTAGTAACCATTCTCTTGTTTCAACAACTACAGATTCGGGCAGACTTCCCCGCGAACGTCGAAGCCACGACAGTAGTCGTGCGATTTGCGGTTCCAAAGAATACTACCAGCGTGGGAATCGACGTTCTTGGGCCGGCGCAGCAGACGTACGAATACAAGTCCGCGGAAAAGACCGTGGTTTGGCTCATCAAGAAGTTCAAAGGGGACACGAAGCAGATATGTCGGGCGCGCATGTCATTCAGCCAGCCCACGACGCAGAGCATTCGCCGGGAAATCGGACCGATCTCGATGAACTTCGAGATTCCCATGTATGTGCCCATGCTTGTGGAGTTATGATGTGTGAACTCTGCAATTTACTAAGAAAGGTAGGTGCACTGGTCGCGAACGGCGAGACGTTTTGAAGGGACCGAACGCCAACGAGCGGCGTCAAATCTTGGTTGTTGTTGTAGTAGCGAATATTCAATGAAGAACATTGAAGGCCGAAGTGGAGATGGTTTCCGTGTAATCAGCAGCTGAACACATCCCTGTTTTGAAGGCAGTAGTGCCCTCGCGGAGCTTTTTGTAAAAGTCGAATGGCAAAACGAAATGGGCTCCACCCTTGTGCCTCTATCTGCCATGATCTCGGATAAAGGTTGTTTTGCATTGCTTGCAAGTGTTCTTAATTGAAGGACGCCAATGAGAATGAGTACGAACGGCGAAAAAGAAAAAGACTAAGGCCGCTCCTGGTCCAGGAACGTGACGGTCAACCACAGCTTGGAAAGCTTGAGTCGGAGGCAGCACAGTGCTACAACTCCGTCCGCTCTGCCCTGTGGCTGACCGTCTCGACGAGCTTGTGTTCAGCGCGAGCGCCAAACCCCAAGGTGCGCCACGCCTTGATGCTTTTGCTTGGGGGGAAATCGGTAGCCACTTGACCCGTAGGCCCGTGGCTCTGCAGTACCGCCGAACACGCCGAGCTTGGCTCCCGTGTAGGGTACCTACCAAAACTACACGGTCGAAAAATGGAAAGGGGACGTAAAAGGAATCTGGCCATGTGCCAGCAACAACCCGGTCACACAATCCTCAGGTTCGCTGTTTCGGGCCTCAACATTCGTCACCTGAAGATCGAAGAGCGCTCGAAGTCGTACAACCCGGCTCGGTGGATCCGTAATATCACCCAGGCGAACTCATACGTCTGCCGAATCAATTAAAGGTGCCCCCGGGCCCTAAATACGGCTTCGGACCCCACGATTGGGAGCGTTTTCGGCGCACTGCGCGTACTCGGGTTGTCGTTGCAGCCACTCGCTGTTGCGTTCATCGCCGTTGTCAAGCAACCTGTCCCCCGTCTGCCTTCGAAATAATACCAGGAACGCGGCGTAGAAATTCCTTGTGCGCACGTGTGTAGAATCACCTGTTCGACGCTTGCAACATGATACGCTGCCAACCGTCACTTTTTTGACATGTGACATGCAAATGTTAAATGTGTCTTGTTGCCAAGCAAAAGGCGGAGTCTCCCTTGCGAGGGACATACAGGAGGTCCTCGCGATTAGTTGGAACACGAAAAAGTACGCAGTGTCCCGCTGGCCGTCTCTGCGAACAGGCAGTGGAACCTTCTTTTGGGATTTCGAGGCCCGTCACGGTCGAAGACCTGGGTAAACGTTTGTAGGGATAATACGTGCGAGTTATGAAGGACTAATGTCTTTGCTCGCTCCTCTGGGGGCATCCTCTTTCCCCGGGAAGGAAGATGAGCCTCCTGCGCCATCACCCGTCTTGAACTTCCCTGTTTCAACCTCCTCAATTGTAGCCACCTCGAGCCGGGCGATTTTCACGGGGTTGGATCCCTTGGACATTAGCAATGGAGTTGCCAATGCTATCCAATGCTGGATCTACCCCGCGTAGAGTGCGCCTGTGAAACTACGTACGCCCGTGTAGCAGTGGAGTAGCGAGGAGACCGGATCAGATGGTCCCTGCAGTCCAAACTATTCTCTGTTCGTTACGTCTTCAGCGTCCGCGGCGGCGCAGCCGCCTTCATAATCTATTAGAGCCCATCAACTTTGCCGGAAAGCGGGACACAACTTCTTCCTTCCAATTTCTTTTTTTTGGTGACAAGATCCCCTGGGTCTTAGAAGATTGATCCTTCCGACTCATAACGAACTGCAAAGCAGGGCTTCGAAATGCTTCTAGCTCGTTGCACCTGCTTTGTAGAAACACTCGCGGTGGCCGCTAGTTGCTTATCACGTAGGGCTAGTGTGGTACTCATCGGCATGCCGATGACTTCCCACAATCGCTACAATATCACGTAAGAGAGGAAACGTGCTGTAGCCCGTACAACCTGCGTTCAACGAAACCTATCCATTTGTTGCGTTGCTCGTTGGCCCCCGTGGAAATGGTTACCGAAGAAAGACAGAAAGGAACAGTCCGCGTCATGTTCTCTTGTTATCATGTATTCCGCACTTGGGGCAGCCGGCGATCCGGGAAGGGCCTCCAGGAAGGACCTGGCAGGTGAGAAACGACACCTCCCATTTTTTGCGAGTGAATTGGAGAAACCCTGCACGGGAGCCAACCTCACGTGCGCGGCGGTACAGATCGAGGGCTACCTACGTACCAAGCAAAGCATCAGGATATGTGGTGTATCTCGGGTAGGTGCTGCTTACTAAGGTCGCGGGTTTCGTCTCCAGTTCTGTTGACTGTGCTCGAGGCTGCACGGTAGTGCTGTGTGTTGCGACGCCTCCAGCCGCATCAAGCCAAGATACACGTATTGTGTCATGCCAGGAGGCGTGCGAGTAGTCCGCGAGGTAGTCCTCGATCCTCTCTGCATAGACTAGTGTATGGCTGACTCAAACAACTAGCCTTACCCTGGACCCAGCGTATCCGTCAGGTCAGTTGCCGCTGCCAAAACCGCGGTTTCCCACAACAATCCCGACTCGAGAAGCCTCATTATCATCAGTCACGTCCGTTTGGCAGTACCTTGCACCTTAGTTGGTGGCAAGGAAGGATATAATCGCTGGGAACAAATCCGAAGAACCTGGGCCACCGTGCCGCCGCAGTCCGTCTCCCGGTTTGGACAGGCGCGTTCGTTCACCAGAGGTTGTTGCTGCACCGGTTGCTCTCACGAAGCTCAGATATCGCGCTCGGAGAAGTTCTACAAGCACTGTTTCCTGGACCACTGAGCTCTGCAGCGCTCAGCCACATGGGACTCCCTGTTTTGGTGCTTGCCCCCTCCCCGGTAGCGATCTCATCGCTCATCGAGTACGGCAACCATCCACGCGGATTGCGGGCAGACGCGACGTAGGCGCTCCGAGCGGCGCCGCGCATGTTTCGAACGAATGAATGCTCCGGGCAGAAAGGACCCAGCGCACGTGGACCAGAGAAGTCGTAGAAATTGGCGCAAGTTGAGAGCCTCGGACTTTGCTCTCCCTCCCGACTGAGTACGGGATGTCCCTTGCAGACCAACCTACAGGGGGAGCTACAATGTTAACCATCCATTACGTTCTTTCCTCTTTAGTTGAAAGGCGGGCATCTATCTGTGATGTGTCTCCAAACAAAAACTGTTGTTCGACGTCGAGGTTCAAAGTTTACCCGACGTTTAAACCAGCTACGCTTGTTTATGCGGCCCCGTGGTAACAATTGGAGTGAACCTCCCCTCCAAAACTACGATTCCCCCCCCCTGTAGTACCTTATAATAATATAAGGTCCGGCTGGCCGGAGGAAGGCGCTGCGTCTTCGAAGTCCGTTTGCCAACGGGTACCGTCGAAATAGACGGATGCAGAGATGCCTTCTCTGCCGGGCCTTGCGGTACACACGGTGGGAGTTGGAGCCTCGGAATTTGGAGCCAAAAGCTGGAGGTAAACGCGAGCGCGATTATCGGCCCCCGCTGTGGCTCGGGCACACTTCTCCAGCTCCAGCTTCCAAAAGAATCGGGAAGGTGTGACTGACATTCTGTATCCCTGTTGGTTCGGGCTAGTTCAGGAGTGCTACTATTTACCGCGGTATTACTAGTCGTCGAAGCCAGCCCCACCCCGAATTTTTCTGGTCTCGATTCGAGGTGGTCGTGCTCATCTAGCCATGCGTCTTGCTCCTATTCCGTCAGTGAACTGCAAGACTCCGGCGTGTCCCAAAGTATCAATCCGTTGCTTTTGCGTGGTCCGCGAAAAACGCCGTCCTGTCGTCCGAAGGAACGAACAGGGCCCACAGGGCAGATTACTTATTTCCGCACTGGAGTCGTCCGCAACGCCCGAAATCTCGGTCGGGACTCCGCACATTCATTTCGGGCCTCTCAGTTGCCGCCGTTGTACCTGTCTTTTCCAACACCCGCGCTCTTCGCTTGCCCTTTACTTCTTTCTGTGAACAGCGGAGCGGAGGCTGAGTGGTACTGGTGTCGGCATGCCGACAATCGAAGTCAAAGGAGGAAATCCGCTGTACCCACGAAGCACAGATCGATCCGGGTTTAGTTATCATGCAGGGTCAAAACCTTGTGTCTTTTTAAAACGCTCCCGCGGGGCCGATGGAGCCCTAAAATTTTTTTTGGAAAAAAAAAATCTTTGCTCAACTTCCTCAAAAATAACTGCAGAGTTTGTTCCAAACTTTTAAAATTCAAAAAAACCCAATTTTTTTCCGGAACTTTTTTTTTTGCCATTTCCAAAAAGACACAAGGTTTTGACCCTGCATGATAACTAACACATAAATGGGGCAGTACTACAAAACCCAACGCGAAATTGGGCGCGCCAAGGTTCCAACGAAGTAGCAATACATGCAACACGGTCCCGCTGCCAGGCTCCGGTACCGGCTTCCGTACGAAAGCTTCGGGCTGCCGCGCCTTTGCTTTGTTTGATTAGTATGCAGGGAGATCCTTTTTGGGAGGAAAAGCGAAGAATGATATACCATACCACCCACTTCCCAGCCTCAATGGTCAACCAGAGACCCTAAGACACCGAACCTCTAACCCTCAATAAACGCTAAGAAACCCACCATCTTTTCCACTTGTTTTGTCTAGGATACGACGATTCCACCAGATCACACAACCCAAGAAGGCGGGCACGCTCCGCCCACTCTCTTTTGTCTGTCCGCACGCAGGGATTATTCTGATCCCCGAAATTCGGGAAAATCATGGTTAAAAAAAGTCTGTAGCATGGCCGGAAAGATTTTTTTCCACGTTGATGGTGCGTTTGATTTTAGCTTATGTCCCATGGCAGTCTACCTGGCGGTTACTGGCTGTTACTGGCAGTTACTGGCAGCGCAGAGCAGGGGTGTACGTGATTTAAACGCTGGGTGTACTTAGCAAAATCTGACCTCCACCCAGATTTTTTTTCATTTTTGTTCGACAATGTTTTCTCCAGGTTTCGGGTTTTCTGAGTTTGGAAGGGAGGAGGGGCAACAAAATACTCTCGTTTTTTTTCCCTCGTGGTAGCATCTGCCCGCGCGAAAGGCTCTGAAAAAGCGCTCCTCGAAAAACAGGCGCACATTTCGCTGAACGTACCATCTGTCTTGCACTCATCCTCATCCACCAGTCTTCGTCACCATCTTGACGAAGTTCTCGACAACCTCTTCAGAGTTGCAATGACTTGGGAACTTTGTGAAGTTGGGCGTTGGATCATCCGACAAGCTGGATGTCAGCCAAGTTCGTAGCGCGATCAGCCGGCTTGCTTCAGCCCTATGGACACCGAGTTGCCAGAAAAGATGACCGTGGCGAGTGTGATGTATTCCGCAATTCTTGCTGCATAATGGAACAAAGGAAGGTTTAAAAAGGTACCCGACGAAGCAGCAAGCGGTGGCACTCCCAGTGAATCTTCCCAGAAGCTTCCGGAAAAGCTCCCACAGCGTCTAAACGACGCTGGGATTCGCGGCGGTTCGCGGAGGCGTGTCCTTGAGCAAGGTGTGGTGGAAAAGGAGCTCGCAAGCTGGTTGAAGGAGGACGTTGTTTCACCAGCTGCGCTTCCGCGCGTGTGGCCAGTGTAAACGGGAGGAGGGACGTTCCAGTCCGCACCTCACCCCACAGCCTTCTTCTCTGCTGGCAAAGAACCATTGGGATAGGAGTCATTGGGACAATCCCATGGTACCGCGTGAATGGCGCGATCGGGCCCACGGCAGCGCAGGCCACTCCTTCGTGCAGTCGAATCGGAGCGAATCGATGCGAGCAGGCCTTCTCGTTTCCTCTTTCTGCCAGCCACCAGGTCCTCCTGCTTGGACTTGTTCCATAACAGTCTTTCTCGACCTAGACGCACTGACAATCAGATTCGGCAACGGTGGAACCGAAGGCAACTCTCGTTCTTTGCAGCAGACCTTTGTCGAATGAGCTCGTCCCGCGTTTGGATGATTTGGAGAACCTTCTTCATCTTCCCGCGCATCCCTTCCAAAACAGACGGTCCAAGTGATTTCTCGTCACACTTGCTACCTCCTCATCGGGCGGGCAGTACTGCACAGGCTCGTAGTAACTTCCGGCGGCAACCCGATGAACGACGCTCCGGAGACAGTCAACATCTGACGCCGTGGAGATGTCGGGTATTAGAACGGTTCACTCCCTTCCCCCCGTAGTAACGCGTGCGGGGCAGTGTGGCTCCTGCGCCAGCCGCACCAGGCCGCGCCAGAAAACCCTGTATGGCGCGTTTGGCGCGATTGGCGCGCCCTCAGTGTTTTCACCAGGAATTGGCTACTTCTTCACTTTGGGATCATCATTCGGCCATTTTCTCGGATACCGGCGCGCGTTCCGACAAGTTTTTGATCCGGTGAGAAGAAAGATGACGAAATCTTCCAGAAAACCTGTTCTCAGAGGGTGCCTATTCTGGTGCCCTCCCACACCCCCTGTCCTTCCAGGGCCAGTGAAAACCAACGCTTTTTCCAGGGGATCGATCCCTGCAAGCAGCCTTTTTGGACCGGTTTTGACGGGTGCAATGCGGGTGTAATGTACGCTGCAGCAATGAAATGCCGACGAACCACAATAATCCGCCTACGTTTCCGGGTCTATTTGGCACCGTTCTCTTCACCCGAGAAACGAGCGAGCAAAAAGTCGTCGGAAAAAATTTGCCACGTAGACCAGCGGGAAAATATCACCACACTTTGCCAAAACCAGAGTCCACTGTTTGTGCCCATTGAAAAATGACCCAGGCTGGGTATCAATTCCGCCGAGGCACACTTTTGCCCACGTGGGAACCTAAATTTCCTTGGGGCTACAGGGTGCGCCAAACGCGCCGCGCCGCGCCACGCCAAACGCGCCACCACACTGTGTCGGGGAAGGGAGGCGATTCGTAGTCCACCTGTTACGGGAAACCTTTGACATTTGAGTCAAAAATAAACGCAAAAATGTCCAGAAAATGGGCTTGGCACCTCAAATAAAACTTCAAAGTATCATGTGGTGGTGTTTGAGTGTGGGCAAAATTTTCGGGTTCTGGGCCAAAAAGTTGCTAAGTACACAATATTTGTTTTTTCAGAAATCCCACTGTACCATGGCAATCTACCCGACGGTTACTGGCTGTTACTGGCTGTTACTGGCAGTTACTGGCAGCGCAGACCTGTCAAACGCACCAGTTGAGCGAGGTTTTTTTGATGACCTGTAATCCTGGTATGCGACCTTCGTGGGAGTGTTGCTGCTTCGCCACTTTGTTGTAGACTCCACCTGTGGGTCTTGCGGGTCCTCTACCCTCCGTGACACTGGCCTTGCAGGCACAAAAAAACTTTCACCAGAAACTCCCGTGGTTAAAAAACCTTTTTTAACCGGCCTGTTTTGAGAATACTTTTTTTTTGAAAGTATGCCAATACTGCAGGGAATAGTTGACTAGACCTCTTGAGTTTGTGCTGACCACGAATTGGGGAGTCGGGAGAACCTACAAAGCCAAAAGCAGGACCGACCCCCCCGTTCGTGAGAAAAAGCGAAGAATAAAAACACCTTCTTTTTTCCATCTATCTCCCACCACACAGAGACAAGGATTTGACGGAATCGAAGGAGGGGTGGACGTACGCGCCATGAATCGGCTTTGGCTGAACCGCGCGACGGACCACAAATTGAGTTCCGCGATCAGTCGATGTATTGGGGGAGCGGTGTACTCACGGGAATGGTGCCGCAGGAAGTGGGGTTCGGGGAGCGGCGACTGCGCGTTCTGCGACAGCGGTGCGACGGGGACCCTGTGGCATTACTACTGGCAATGTCCGGGCCCAGGTTGTAGATGGAACGAGATGCGATCCCGGTTTTGCATTGCTGAGGCGATGGTCCGGGACATGCCCCAGTGCTTGTGCATTAGAGGGATACCCCCCTACGGGACCCCTCCTGACCTCCTGGAGAAGATCCAGAGGCTGATCGGTACGATCTCAATCGAGATGGCGCAGGCGCAGCGAAGCCTTGCGGCAACACGCCCTTGGGAACTCGCCTCAGGTGCGTCGACGAAATACGACGTACACTTAGCAACGGACAGTCGTAAGTTGCTTACGACCAACATCGGAACCCGCTTCGCAGCGACGTTGGTCTTCTGGCTGCGGAGTCTATCGTGGGTCAGCTCCAACCCTCTCCCGACGACAGGCGTGGAACTCGCGCTTGATTTTGAGGCATTTACGCGTTCGAAGCTCCCGGGGAGAACCTTCGCCGAGAAGGGGCTGCAAATTGGGTACCTTATGCGAGCCATCAACGACCTGTGCTGCGCCGACTCAGGAGTCGCCTCCTTCCCTGGGAAATGGCGGCAGGGGGTCTGTTCCCTCCGCTGTTTTGGTGCGCCGGCTATGCCGGGTTGTACCCACCGCCCACGCTTTGCGGCTGGACGGAAGACCGAGTGGATGTTGGGCAAGCTGGAAACAATTTGCGCCCGTAACAGCTGGAACGATGCCGTGCCTGAATATCCGCACGACGTACCCTTTGTTCAGTGGGAGTTGAGATTCTCTGTCAAGATGCTAGCCGCCGCCATAGGGCGGGCTATTGCCAAAAGGAGGAGAGCCCGCGAAACAACGTGTCAACACACGCCTGCCAGGCGGTCTCGTCCGCCAGTCAGAACGCCCCCGGCTGCGCCACCATCGGTGCAACAATCATCTTTGACAGGGCCACGGCTCGCTCCGCGCCCACGGCGCAACGACTTGCGCCCGCCGTAGTAGTACGGGATAGTAGTGGGGCGACCGGATACTCCTCGGAGAGATGGTCCCTGCACTCTAACTCGTCTCTCTCTCTATCTTTGTCAAGAGCTGCAACTCAACTATTCCTTTGGTGAAGAAATCATTTTTTTAACCATGCAGGATAATCCCTGTCCGCACGTGCGTATTTCTTGAGAGGAAAAGTCTCCACCGCAGGGGCTCGGGTCGGGAAAGGAAAGCAGGACCCCCCTCCCTGGCATGCCGATCTCGCAAATCTTCGCCTTGTCGCCCAGAGGCGACAAGATCATCGCGAAAGACTACAGGAGCGACATCGTCCGCGGGACTGATGAGATCTTCTTTCGGAAGTACAAGTTCTGGGACGGACCGGGAGGAGGCGACACACCGCCTTTCTTCACGATCGATGGCATCAACTACGCCTACGTGAAGAAGAACAACCTCCTGCTCGTCATCACCACACGGGAGAACATGTCCCCTTCCCTGCTCGCTGAAATCCTGATCCGTCTTACAAAGCTGCTGAAGGACTTCTTGGGCGTTTTAAACGAGGAATCGCTCCGGAAGAACTTCGTCATGGTCTACGAGATCCTGGACGAGGTCATCGATTACGGCATCCCCCAGGGCATGAGCTCGGAGAAGCTGAAACCGTACATCTTCAACGAGCCTCTGATGGTCGAGTCGGATGAAAAGAAGGTTACCGCCGTGACCAGCATCACCAACATGAAAACCCCCTTCCCGCGGCCCTTCAGCAAAGGCACGAAGAAAGCGACGGAAGCGCAAGCTTCGATTCTCGGCGGCGACAACGGCGCGCGAAGCAACGAGATTTACGTCGATGTTCTCGAGCGCCTCAACACCGTCTTCAACGCGAATGGGCACGTCGTCACGTCCGAGATCGACGGCGCTATTATAATGAAGTCGTTCCTTACTGGCACGCCCGAGCTCCGCCTTGGGTTGAATGAAGACCTTACAGTCGGCAGGAACGAGCGCAGCTACGGAGGCGTCGTCCTCGACTCCGTCAACTTCCACGAGTGCATCAACTACAGCGACTTCGAATCCGAGCGAACGCTGTTCTTCCGGCCACCGGATGGCGAGTTCGTGGCAATGAACTACCGTGTCACCGGAATTGACTACGCGATGCCGTTCAGAATCAACCCCACGATTGAGTACGTCTCTCCCTACAAAGTCGAGCTCACTCTTCAGGTTTGGTGTTTATTTTGAAAGCCGCGCCTCCAACCTTGATAGGCTCACTCTCTAACCGTTGATTCCGCGGTCACATTTGCGACATGCACGGGATTAGAAAACCTGGCTACTACCCAACTACTTGGAGCTACACTTTCTGTTGTTAATCGGTCCAGTAGCGCATGCAGGCAAACCTTCTAGCTTCGGCTGACACCATGAAGACGACTGAAGGCATAGACACAAAGAAAGCTCAAAGCATCTGCAGAAAAACTCGAAAAGCCTCCAGGCAAAAACCCGTTTTCACACTTCTTCGGATGATAATACGTATTTGTAGCCCCACCGCGCATGCGAAGCTTTTTGGGTCGTCCCTCGTTTTCACATCAACTCGCCACCTGCGAGTGGCTCGTGTTGCGCTTGGGGGGCTGGTCCTGTTGTAGCTGTATCAGCTGCGCGAGTCTTTTGTTTCTCGTCGCGTCGTTCCCGATCCAATGCGACTCCAGGGACAGTGACAAGTTCGTCTTTGCAATCATAATGCTAATCCAGCCATGCGGCCCCTCTGCAGCCTATTTGCACGCTACTCGTGTCAGGAAACATAGTATGTCAGCGCTGAGATCAAAGGCAACATCTCACAAACAGGTCCGGGCAGACTTTCCTGGCCACATCCAAGGCACCACCGTACTCATTAAGTTTGCAGTACCAAAGGTGACGAACAGTGTTGCTGTCGACTTCAGAGGCGGCTCTCAGAATCAGACTTACGAATACAAGTCGGCGGACAAGGTCGTTGTCTGGCTCATCAAACAATTCAACGGCTCAACCGAACAAGTATGCAAAGCTCGCATCTCGTTCAGCCAACCGACGACGCAAGCCATTCGCCGTGAGATTGGGCCTATCTCGATGAACTTCGAAATTCCAATGTATGTCTTGATGATTCAACGATGCACACTATATCGAACACTACCACTTCCCAATCTGTTCTTTGCAATCTCCTGTGGCCGGCAATGCGGCTGCTGTATTCTGGCGCAGACACAACAATATTTATATTACATGCCTATTGTTCGGTTGTCTGATGCGGACAGCAGACGGGGTACGTTTGCTCGGTTGTAGAACATTTTCATGTCGAGCTACAAGTTCAAACTGCTGCGCCCGATACTTCGTAGGACAGCGAGGAATATCCCTGCCACCAAACTCACATCGCCGTCCTGTCTGCAGACACTCGGGTTCCACGCTGGTGGTCGTCCGCCTAACGTGTCTGTCAATGTACCGAAGGCGCAGATAGGATACGCGCGGCGAAGAATGCATACCTTGGAAACACATTCTTGCACCTCTCCCCACAAGAAACACAACACAAAAACTGTCACCACGCATTCGTTTTAAGGTCACATCCGAGTTTCTCGGCTTAGGAGGCTCGTGTATTGCGTTTCAGTTTGCTGCGGTCAAAGAAACTTTCTCGCAGGTACATTGTCTCGGGCCTCAACATCCGGTTTTTGAAGATTGAGGAACGATCGAAGTCGTACAACCCTGCCCGCTGGGTCCGGAACATCACGCAGGCTAACTCGTACATCTGCCGTATCAACTAGAGACTCTCCGTGGCAACTGTAGCCACGTCAAGATGCGGGCCGCTCGGTGGTCGCTGAGCGGGACTCTCCACGCACAGTTCAACATGGGCTCAGAAGCCAAAGACCGACCGTCACCTACAAGAGGACTAGTCCTCCGGCATAAGCCAAGAAGGCCGAAACCATGAGAACAAACCTGCACCCAAAGGTTTGACGCGGACAGACAGACCGAGTTGGGGAGCGGGAGTGTTTCCGTTCGCGAAGGCGCAGGGGCGGTCCCCCCGCGAATGCCCTCAATCGGGTGTTTTTCAAACCAGGTCTAGAATCCATGGCGTGAAGCTGACGACTTGTGTGGGGTAAGATTGACTGAACACAATCTGCGTCACGGCGCTTGAAGTGTAATGTATGGCAGTCGTCTTACATGAATGTTAAGTTCATCGCACAGAAGGAACTGCGGCAGCAGCTCTTTCCTCCTCAACGTTCGCTACTCAAAAAGCTGATCGCTTCCTTTCCCTTCTGTCTTTTGAGTCTTTGTTCTTCTTTTTTGTCTTTTTTAGTTTGCCCGTCTCGTTTTTAACTCGATGTCTTTGTTGTCCCCTTCCCCCCGTATCGTACTCACACCGCTGTCCTGTCTGCACTCAGGTTCCGCGCTGATGATGGTCCGCCGTATGCCCGTACCACGAAATACGGTGCAGATGGGAGCAGTGTGGTGTTGAACTAAAAACATTCCAAACACGTCCTTGCATTCCCTTCACACCCGCATCGAGTCCAAGCCGTCTTTTGGAGACGGCATGTGCCAGGAAGATGCATGGTGCCTTTCGGTTCCGGATAACTCGGAGGGGCCGGTGCTTGTTTCGACGAGTGAAGAGGGGGAGAAACACTACGAACGGCCGGTGCTTTTCTTACGCCCCGCACGAAACCCAGCTAGACCTGCGTTTGGTGTCTATGGCACATTCGCTGTTTTGTCTGGCGGCGTCGAGTATGTTCTGTATCATAATTCACGAAAGTACTGCTCACCTCGACGGAGGCTAGAGATGGAGGGAGACAGAATACAACTACAACGTGGGTCAGCGAATCTAGAAGAGTTCCCTGAGGGCTTCCCTCGTCGTCGGTTGGCCAGGGGAGCGGGGTGCGTCGGGGTCTGGTCTTCGTGCACGGTGGAGTTGGCCTCAGCTTAGAGGGGTGCCCGGGAAAAGCGCGTGTGCCACATCCAAAACTCGTGTAAATGCACACCCGAAAACGGGGGTGACACCCGCTTTTCAATACATCTTTAGCTCCAGCTTCTGCTGGATTCCACCGCGCCGGACCCGGTGTTCAGCTGTCTCACGCTTCGGGTTGTCGACGCGCTGCAGAACAGCGACTTTTGTAAGTGTAGGCAATAGTTGAAAACTCGGCTGCTCTCCCTCGGCCGATGGTGCCTCAGCAGTGTTTGCTTCGTTGTAGATATTTTGATGCCTGCCGGTTGGAATGCGGATTGAGGGGAAGTCTATCGAATACTTTCGATTTTTGTGGACTGCCAGTAGAGTCCGTGGACAATGGTCGGAACCACCAACACCATATTCGCGTGTACGCGCGCCTTCGTACATGACGTTGCTCCGACAGTCGCCTGGTTACAAGAAGCCTTTTAACTCGCGCTGGTTACGGATTGGGCATGCGAAGCGTGTTAAGGTCTTTCAGAACCGACTCCTCGGACTGAGGAGGGAGTGCAAATACTAAGACTAGTCCTGCTTGTGCAGTGATGACAGCAGAAGAGGAGGCGCACTACGGAGCAGTTCTGCACAAGCAGTAAAGTGGACAGCGTGCTGAAGAGCGATGTACTCGTCCCCAGTTCTGCCCAAGCAGTAAAGTGGACAGCGTGCTGAAGAGCGATGTACTCGTCCCCAGTCACGGACCTGTTCGTGCGCAGAGAAGAAAGAGACAATGCCCTGAATGCGATGAAGTTTTGTTGTGAGTGAATTCACACGACGCTAGCATCCTTCTCATTCAGTGTTCACTGCGCTCGTTTCCTGACTAGAGGTGCAAAGGAGAGGGACCCTCAACTCCATCTGGAACGTAATGCCGCGGTCTGGTTAATTAGGTTGGTGCACTTCTTTTGTCTTGTTTGTCCGAAACGACTAGCAGTATTGTTCAGCTTGTAGCGCAATACTAGTGCGATTCAGTAGCGACCTTCGGGGGCTACGTCGTGTACTCACCTTTGTTTCCCGTGCTTTATTTTCTATGTTTTGTTCAACATTGTGCTTCTCTTTCCCTTGCTCTTGATCTTCAGCTCTTTTTCTTCGGCAGCTTTTGTTTGGCCATGCGTGCATTCTTGCAGAAGAAAGAAGCACCACCGGCAACCCGCCTCCGTGTTTCACCGCGAGCCTCTTTTCAATTTGTTTCATGGTGACACGTACAAGAAGACGTGTCTGAAATGCTGTGTTGCCGGGAACAGCTCGAGAAAGCAGGCGACAACGTTGTTGTGTCAACTCACCGTTCTTACCGTGAACGACAACCTTTTAGTCCTTACCCCCTTACGGACGGAGGGAGGGTTGTCCAGCGTGCAAAAAGCCCTCTGGGGAATCTATGCGTCGAGAGTTTTACGATTCTATGCCTGCTCGTTGGAAAGACTTTGTAACACATCTCTTCACAGCAGCAAACATTGACCCTTTCTGAAGTGTCTTTACTTTAAAGGCCCGGTGTCAACTCCAGCTCGGGTTTCGGCTTTCTCGACATAAATGTGTCCCCGTCCGTAAAGGGTAAAGGGCCAGGCTTCTGAGTGTCTGCCCTCTACACCCCTGTGTCTTCAACTTCGGCACTTTTCGACCTCGATGGCGCAGACTTATAAGGGTCGTACTTCGACAGACTTGCACTTCCAGATTCCCAAGGGTGAGATGACAACTTTCCTCCTGAAGGGCCCGGCTTCTGCGTGTCAGACTTCAACTCTTCTTTGCACCCCCTCAGGGTGAGTCTTTTAGACCTCAAAAAGAAGCTGACTTCGAAGGGTCAGGCTTCCACTTCTTGGCTTCGATTTTGTCTTCTTTTTTCCAGACACGTACGGGTGCCTTCCCCCCCACCTGAGTCAGGCTGGCATGGAAGGAAATGGCGGGGCAACCAGCGCTCCGCAGAAGAAGCGGAGCCGGATCTACCCGCCGGCGCCGACCGGGAAGAAGAAAGCCGGGATCGGGAAGCCGTTCGCGGCGGCGAAGCGCATCGTGAAGAAGATCAGCGACGACCCGCGCGCCGCGTTTTTCCTGCGGCCCGTCGACGAGCTCAACGACGGCGCCCCGAACTACTCGGCGATCGTCACCAAGCCGATGGACCTCTCCTCCATCATCACGTACATCGAATACGCGGCCTACGCGACGCTGGAGGAGGTCGTTGAAGACGTCGAGCAAGTGTGGGAGAACTGCCGGTTGTACAACCGAAACGCGGCGTGGGGCACGCTGGGGCGCGTTGTCTTCATTTGGGCCGACCTGCTGCAGCAGGAGTTTGAAGAAGAGTGGAAGAAGGAGCCGCTCGTCCCCAAGCCGGCGTCGATGATGGCGCGCGGCGGCGGCAACTGGCTCGCGGAGAGGAGGCAGATTCAGAAACTGGCGGCGACGCTGACTGCTGCGGAGGCGCACGCCTTCCTGTGTTTGGTCGAAGCCGGGTCGCCGGATGCGTGCGCTGCGCGCAAGCTCGGCAACTGCGCCACGCGTTGCGAAGTCGACGTCCTGCAGCTTAGCAACACAACCGCGAACGCATGCTTGAGGTCTGGCCGTTCCTTCTAGAACCACCTGTCGTTGTTTTCCATGGTCATTATATCCAGACCTACCGCATCACCGCACCCGGGTTAGCGTGAACGGTACACAACCCGGATTGAGGCCCTGGAAATCCACCAAAACGATCGATGTACGCAATCTCGAAGAATGTTGCCAGAGTTGGAGTTGTTGTGCCATTAATTCTCCTGACACACCCTAGTTGCGAGGAGGAGATGCCGAGTGATGAAAGACTACGTTAGAAACACCGCTAGATTCAGACGGGCGATATGTGGAGCTTGGGAAGCTAGCATGCCGCAAATCGCTCGGAAGAGGCTCGTAGAAATGTCAAGAGGGCGCAGGACAAGTCCCGGTTCAAAATAGCCTTCTCGCGGCTTGGAAAAGAGAGACATTTTGTTGTGCCTGAACAAGCACCTGGGTACGGAATCGGGAGACGCCTCAGATGACAACGTTGCTGATGCGTCAAGCAGCGACTAAGTTGAGGAGCATGGCTCACTACGGCTCCCAAGCAACGTAAATGGTCACGGGGTACCACCGGTACTCTTCAAGAAGACCCCACGGCCACTTTTCTCCATTTGATTGACTTCCTCAACCCCCAGCCCTCCCAAAGGTCGTTGAGCTGTTTTGTTTTGCACCCAGTGCGTGCTAGCAAGGGTATAATATTACGCGTGCCGAAGGTTTACGTTAAAGCCAAAACAATGAACAGCTTTCTGCAGAAGCAAGCCCGGCCGATGCCAACCAGCCACGTTCCCATTTTGGCGTGGCCTCGCGAAGAGGGAGACGATTTGACGTACGACGAGTCGCGGTTCACGTAGCTTTTGCCGGCTCCCGTCATCGCGTATTTTTTGCAGGAGTTTCGTTTCTCTCGCTGTCCCCCCGTGGGCCGGCCGCGTGGGAGTCCCAAGCGGTGCGGCCTTGTTCAGAGGGACACGATTGCACTGATTCGCGTAGTTCTCTCGCTGATTTGCTGACGAGTCGCGGTTCACGTAGCTCTTACCGACTCCCGTCATCGCGTATTTTTGCGAGAATTTGTTTCTCTCGCTGGGCCGACCGCGTGGGAGTCCCAGGCGGTGCGGCCTGACACGATTGCAACTACTTCGCGGAGTTCTCTACGAGTCGCGGTTCACGTAGCTTTTGCCGACTCCCGCCATCGCGTACTTTTCGCGGGAATTCTCTCGCTGCTCCCCTCCTGGGCCGGCCGCGCGGGAGTCCCAAGCGGTGCGGCCTTGTTCAGAGGGACCCGATTGCACTGATTCGTTGCTCTCTCGCTGATTTGCTGACGAGCCGCGGTTCACGTAGCTCTCGCGGACTCGTTTTGGCGTTGCCGAGGCACACGATTTGACACTCGATGAATGCGGGTCGCGTGTTTTCGCTCCCGTTCGTGTTATCTCGTCGGAATCTTCGGCGTAGTCTTGTGGAGCTGGAGTGTGTAGCTCAACCAGGTGTGGAGTCTGGTCGCACAGAGGAGCACCGTTTGACTGTTACCCACAGCTGCGTTGCCCAGGGGTAGGCCTGACAAGGCGACGCCTTGACAAACTCACTAATGCAAGAAATTGGTGGTGACCTTTCCGAACAGCCTCCCTGGCCCTCGCCCACGCCTGGTGCCGCAACCCCTCAACCCGGGCGGCGGCGCTTTGGCATAAGCCAGGAACCTCAAGGGGAGCAGCGCGAGAGGCATCATGCACACTTCAAAGGCCCACTCACTCGTGCAACAATTTTCGACTGTTGGCGGGTTGCGCGTCATGATTTCTTTGGACTCCGGTCCTCTGTTGCTCAGACGGCGTGGCCTCTTTGAGAGGACACCATTCGACTCATGCCGAAACTTCTTCACTGACTCCTGCCGACGCCTTCTTTGTCATCATGAGACTTTGATTCTCCGAACGAATGTGTATTTTGTTGACTTGCTGGCTGCTCACTTCTGATTTCGCTCCTCTCGTTCGACGCACACTTGATGAACTCCGACAGGGAGAACGGAGAATTGTGACGAATCGAAAAATGACAACAACTCGTGCAGGGTCTCGGAACCCTTTGCCGCTGAAGCGGAAAGGCTACGGATCCGAAGATTCTTGCCAACGCGCGAGAACAGTGTGTACAGCGACGACAAGAACAGGGTATTCTCTCCCTGCTGATAGGGACGCGTCGAGGAGCGAAGGGAGCTGGCTGACACCTATACTACTCGCGCGTCTCTTCCAACCGTTGCCGCAATTTTAACACCCACCCTCTTCTTCATCAGGAGCATCCCTCCTTTCCTTTACACACACTTCCCCACTTTTCTTTCCACACACTTCCCTACTTTCCTACATACACACACACACACATACACACACACTTTCTAAGAAGTTCGCAGCTGACTTGAGAAAACCCAGCTTCTGTCTGAACAAGACATTTTAGAAGCGACGATGATGGATCGGGGACTACATGTCCTTGTGTCGGCGGTGCTGCTGCTGCTGGCAGGGAGAGCGTCTGGAACGACGCCGACAGTGACGTTTACGTTGCCGACGGCGACGGAGTCGTCTACGGCGACGGAGTCGTCGACGGCAACGGAGTCGTCGACGGCGTCGCTGACGCTGTCGAGGGAAGCGTCGAACAACTACACGATGGACTTGCAGCCGTCGTGGTTCTACGCGGGGCAGGAGTTCCGGATCCGGATCGAGGCTGTTTTGGAGCAGTCTCCCGCGGCGGCGGAGCAGAGCAAGAAGATGTTCAACGCGTCGGACATGGGGACGCTGGAGGTGCGGCTGTACGCGTGGTCGGCGTCGATCGGCTCGGAGTGCAGCGCGTACTCGTCTTCGCCGCTGGGGACGGAGAACGAGTTCGGGATGACGGTTGCGGCCTCTGCGGCGGGAGAGAGGTTCGTGGCGGCGGCCCACATGACGCTGATCGCGCCGGCCGGCTCGACGAAGTTCGTGATCTGCTTCAAGCACACGATGGACGAGCGGTACTACAACCTGGAGAGGAACGGGGAGTGGCAGGCGTTCGCAAGGAGCAGCGACGGGCGCGACGTGTTCGAGGCGGCGGACTCGAAGGTGTGGTACCACATCCCGGACGCGACGGTCGGGCAGTACGCGATCGTGCAGCTGCTGTCGGAGGAGGACGGGTGGAACTTCACGTACGCACCTTCGACGTGCGCGACGACGTGGGCGGATTGCGGGAAGGGGGACAACCTGAAGATCGTGCCCGCCGGGGCTGCGTGCACGTACGAGTACCAGAACTTCGGATCGGACTACTTCGGGAGCACGCAGGTGCAAGCGGACGGGACGTGGGCTACGGCGGGGTTGGACGGGATGCGGGAGGGAGCGACGGCAGGCGGAGTCGGCGTGTTCGGGACGCAGTACGCAAACCCGCTGGTGGACGCGTGGACGGCGGCTGGCACGTACTACCCGGCGAACACCGAGAACTTCCAGCACGCCGACGTGGTGGTGGACCCGGTCGGAGGCGAGACTCGGCACGCGTACGCGTACGTGCGGCTGCCGCCGACGACCGGCAGCTACGACGTGTGCTTCTCGTCGCTGGAGCAGCGGATCTCGCTCCGGACGGGGCACACCATCATCGAGTCGATCCCGGTGTGGCGGAAGCTGTACCGGTGCACGAGCGCGAGCGCGTGCGCGACGAACTCGGCGGCGAAGGAGTTCACGACGGCGGCGGAGCCGGTGGGCTGGTCGATGGTGGACCTGTCGCCGAACACGTGGGGCGAGATCGTCTTCGACGACAGCTCGGAGACGCAGCTGAACAGCGAGGCGGCGACGAGCACAGTCATCGTGAGCGCCCCGGTGGCGGTGGTGGCCTACCCGTACACAAGCACGGCGACGGCGAACTACTGGGCCCCGGCAGGCGGCGACCACTTCAAGATCGTGAGCTCGGCGCACTTCGCAGAGGAGACCACCGCTTCGCGGGTTGCACCGTACTCGACCGGGGCCCAGCTGGGATCGCGGCCGTCAGCCGGTTGCTGGTCGCGGGCGCTGGACACGGCGTCGTCGAGCGCATCGCCGGCAGAACACGGCGGGATGGTAGATGACGGGGCGCGGTACCCGATCGGGTCGCGGGACCTGACGGGCGACCCGACCGATTCGACGGCGAGCCACGACGCATCGGGGGTGGCGGCGACGTTCGCGACGCTGTACGTGCCGAACCACATGACGCGGTGGCACGTGTGCTACCGGCGGACGTGCACGTTCAGCGGGGCGACGTGCGCGAAGTACAGCGGGTACCGCGTGCTGCCCTTCCACACGTCGACGAAGGGAACGGTGCCGGCGAAGTGGGTGCACCTGGAGGCGAAGTACGAGCACGACGAGCTGGTGCCGGCGACGTGGGGCGGGGAGGAAATGGACTTCGGGCCGAGCACGACGTGGTTCATGAACGACACGCGCATCGGAACGTGGGGCCCGCTGATCGTGGAGCAGACCAACGCGACGGAGGGCGGAGGACTCGACTCGCGGGCTTGGAACTTGGTGCGGACGTACGCGACGGGGGACATGGTGACGGCGACGATCGGGAGCAGCTTGCGGCTGGTGAAGTCGGACCGGCCGTGCGACTACCCGGGGTTCGACGGGCACGACGAGACGATGGCGGCGATGCAATCCGACGGAGGAATGGTGGAGTGCAACAGCATGGACGCGCACGCGAAGCCGGCGACCGGATCGGACGCGGCGGCGGGTTGGAACTGCGACGGGTCGTCGTCGGACCTGGCGTCGGTGTCGAACGTGGCGTACTACATCACGGTGCCGGAGTCGGCGAACTACCGGGTGTGCTTTCGCCTGAAGGGGTGGAACTGGCGGGAGCTGTCGCCGAGCTCAGCGACTGGAGCATGGAACGACGCGTCGCACCCGATGCCGTCGACGTCGCTGGAGCGGGGTGAGTGGACGCCGCCGTCGACGTACTTCACGCCGACTTCGAGCGGGCTGTCGCACCTGACGCTGACGGTGGCGGAGGACAGGGCTGGGATGGAGGCGATGTTCCTGGTGGAAGACACGTACGGGTCGCTGACGGCGGCGCCGCGGGGGCCGTGCTCGGGCGGGTGCGACAACAGCGGCGACGTCCTGCGGTTGGTGAAGGCATCGTCTTCGTCGTCGTGCGACGTGACCCCGTTCAACTGGGACGCGAGCCTGGCGGACACGCACGTGTCGCTGCACTGCGCGAAGACTGGGTCCGGCGCGGCGTCTACTTCGTCGCTGGTGTACGACGCTTCGGCAGTTGTGCCGTGCGCGCTGGCGATGCCGACTGTGGCGCTGTGCGGGGGGTCGTCGGAGTACCGGTGCAACAGCACGAACACGCGGTTGGCGGCGCTGGTGGCGAGGACACCGGACGTGTACGACGACATCGTGCCGCACGACGTGACGTACTACAACTACAAGACGGTGGCGGCGGTGTTGGAGCTGCCGGCGTACAGCAGCGGCGGGATGGCGGACAACCAGTACAAGATCTGCTACAAGCAGTTCGGGACGTCGAACTGGGTGATCTTCAACGACACGTACGAGGTGCAGCCGTCGGCGGCGTTCTCGATATCGACGCCGGCGGTGCGGTCGGTGCAGCTGGTGGGCGGCGAGCTGAAGCAGTTCCAGTTGACCCTGAGCAGCGGGCAGTTCCCGGTGAACGCGGCAGGGACGCAGATCAGCGGGCTGACGCTGTTCGCGAAGCTCGTGATGCAGACGACGGAGAACAACGACAACTGCCTGAACGAGCCGGCCGGGACGGAGGGGCACCCGCTGGCATCCGGGACGACGATGTTTGACCTGGTGGCCGACAACACGAACAAGTCGCTGACGTTCGCAATGATCGCGCCGCAGACGGCGGGAATGTACCACCTGTGCATGCAGGTCCGGTACTCGGCTGAGGACTCGCTGTCGTGGTGGCGGGCTGGCGGAGGCTCGTCGTACGCGTACGAGGTGCTGGACAACGGCATGCGGTGGTTCGTAGGAGCCGGGACCAACCGACGAACCAGGGTCTGTCGGTGGTGAAGCTGGTGAAGTGCACCGCCGGGACAGACGGAACATCGTGCGCGACGGCGGGCAACACGGAGACGTTCAACACGACGGCAGGAGGAGACGCGGCGAAGATCGTGGCGACGACGTCAGCCTGCAGCGACGGAAGCGGATGGGCTGCGTCGTCCGGGACGTCGGAGCACGTGGGGCTCGAAGGCGGAGCGGCAGCGGGGCGCACGAACCTGGGGCCGGCCGAGGGACCCGCGGACGTGGCGGAGCTGAAGGTGACGCTGCCGGCGGTGGCGAGCGACGCGCAGGTGTACTACAAAGTGTGCGTGCTGACGTCGTGGAACCTCGCGACGATCGGGGGCACCGGCAAGCGCTGGGTCGAGGTGGCGCAGGCGCGCGGGCTGCAGGGCCAGCTGCTGGTGACCGGCGCGGCGGGCGAGCCGTCCTTTTACACGGCGCAGGCCCTGATGAAGAGCTGGACTCTCGCGACGGCGCTGATGCCGGCAAAGTCGCTGTTCACGGGCCCCCCGGCAGACACGGTGGCCCTCGGCGGGGCGTCGACGCAGTACGTCAGCAACCCGACGTCGTCGGCGACGACGAGCGCAGCGACGACGGTGACGGGGTTTCAGTTCGACTCGTACGCGAACTTGGTGGCGGAGACGAAGACGGAGAACGAGTTCAAGCTGGTGGCGGTGTCGAAGCCGGCAGGCAGGGTGCCGGAGGACCCGGCGGGGACGGCGTGGGGGACCACGGCCGACTGGAAGCAGATCGGCGAGGAAGCGGCGGACTGCTCGGGCCCTGCGGTGGACAGCGCGAGCAACATGGGGTCGTGCACCGACGACGACGACACCAGCGGGTCCGGGGTGTGCCCGCAGCTCGAGGCCGTCGCGTCGTCGACGACGACTGCGGTGCGCAAGGCCCTGTTCCACGTGCCGATCGACAGCGGGAAGTACGTGGTGTGCTACCGGGTGAAGCACTCGACGTCGGCGGCGGAGCGGCCGTGGCTGATGCTGCCGTCGGCGACGAACACGCACTACGCCGTCTACTCGCACCCCAGCTACCTCGAGGTGGAGGTGAACAGCGCGGGAACGAACGCAACGGCATTCGACCTGCGGGTGGCGGACGTGGACGCCGACAACGGCGGGGGGCAGATGCAGGCGTCGACGTGGTGCGACGCGTCGGCGGCGGGCGCCGCCGTCGGGACAGACGAGGGGGCGCCGTGCAGCGCGCAGAACAACGGCGGCTTCACGTCGGACCTGCTGACGATCGTGAACGACACGCAGGTGTGCCCGGCGCCGCCGCTGGCGCCGGCGGGAAGCAGCACCGGCGCCCCGCAGTGGTTCCGGCTGCTGCGCACGTCGAACGAAACGGCGGCGGTGTGGATGACGTGGGACGCGACGACGGAGACTGCGAGGGCGTTCGCGCTGCCGGTGGCGGCGTACCCGTCGACGTCGGGGCAGTACAAGCTGTGCGCGTACAAAGCGGGAGACGGGGCCGCCGCGCACTTCGCGAACGTGTCGACGGAGTACGTCGCGAAGCAGGGCGTCACATACCAGCTGTACAACCGCGGCAGCGCCGCCAACGGAGGCGGCAGCGGGTACTGGCGGGACGTGGCCGGCGTGGGGGCACCGGCGAAGCTGATCGCGACGTCTGACCTGGCGTACAACTCGACGCTGCGGTTCATGGAGTACTCGTCGACGCTGGAGGCGCTGTACGGGTCGAGCGTGATCGCGGCCGAGCTGGTGACCGACGCGTCGACGGGGAAGGTGTCGCGGACGCCGCTGCTGCGGTCGGGGGCGACGGTCGGGTTCACGGTGCAGATGGCGACGGCGGACAACTTCGTGCTGCCGGACGGCAGCGAGGCAGTGGTCGTGATGCGGTGCGCGGCGGCGTCGGGAACCTCGGCGTGGACGACGGGGCTGGCCTGCTCGACGGGGCTGCAGACGGCGCCGGAGACGTCGCCTGGCCCGTTCCTGTTGGAGAACGTCGGCGGGGCGTGCTCGCAGGCAGCGGGCCCGGTCTACGGCTGGCCCGCCAACGGGCTCCGCCAGTTCCTGGTCGACGGGGCGACGAAGTTCAACCTGCAGTACCGGTCGGCTTGCCCCGGAGGCGGCGAGTTTGGGTGCGGTGTGCGGTTCGTCACGGCGTCCGGGGCGTACACGTCGGCAGCGCAGTGGGTCAACATCGACGAGCATGCGCCGGACGCGGTGGCGTTGGACGGCGTCGAGGTTGACGCGGTCACCCGGGCGACCAGCGGGTGCTCGAGCACGTCGGCGACGTGCTTCGAGAAGACGTGCGTGAACGGGATGCCGTGCGAAGTGAAGATCCAGGCGCGGTGGAACGGGCCGAGCGAGTTCGCGCCGACCGGGACGGTGGCGGTGCTGTTCGCGCGGCACGACTACACCGCGTGGACGGCGAGCACAGTGCCGACTGAGGTGAAGACGCTGTTCGGATCGACGGTGAGCTCGAAGGCGCCGCTGGTGTCGTCAGCGTCGTGGGGCCTTGGCGGGGTGTACACCCTGTCTTTCACGCCGCGCCTGGAAACGGGGACGACGGGAAGCGTGTACCTGAACGTGACGTACGGGACGCCGTCGGCGACGGCGGGCTGGACGCGGCTGGTGGTGAAGGTGACGAAGGCGACGCCGTCGGCAATCAGCGTCGCGAGTGTGCGGCCGATCGACGTGACGCGGCAGATGACGAGCGGGAGGGTGCCCGCGCCGGCGTTCACGCCGTCGTCGTCGACGACTACGTCCGTTCTGACGGCGGCGGCCGGGTCTTACTTGGACGCGTTGGTGCCGTACGAGCTGACGTACACGCCGGTCGATTCGACCGGGGCGGCCGTGCCGGCGGTGTACGGGGCCATGAACGGGTGGACGGTGAGCGGCAAAGTGACGGAGTCGGGGAGTGACAAGATCCTGATGGACTCGACGGACAGCTACAAGACGGAGCCGAAGACCCTGCTGGCTTCGGTGCTGAGCAACAAGGCGATCGGGAACGACTACGCGTTCACGCTGCGGTTCAAGGTGTACGTGGTCGACAACGCGTGTTCGCGGTTCGCGTCGGCGGGCGGATGCACGCTTTCGTTCGACTTCACGCACACGCCGGCGGGGGCGACGACGGCGACGACGATCAGCGCAACGATGGTGACACCTGTGCGCATCCCGGCGGCGACCGTCATGGTTTCGCCGAGCACGACGAGGTCGACGGTGCGGGAGGGGATCGTGGTGAACGTGTTCCCGGGGACGTACGTCGTGTCGACGTCGAACGCCGAGACTTTCGTGTACGACGAGTTCCACTACGGCGACGTCTTTGCGCTGACCAACGGGCCAGGGCCGACGGACGGGACGGCGACGCGGGACGGAACGATGATGCAGGAGGACTCATCGTCGAAGACGGGGTGCGCTTTCGCGAAGACGACCAGCACGCCGTCCGGGTACTCCTGCGCAGTGCCGAAGTACAAGACGCAGCAGCTGTCGCTGACGACGGGGACGTTCTGGGGGGCGACGTGGACGATGCGACCGTCGGTGCCGTGCTACATGTGCGAGTTCACGTTCCACACGACGCTCGGAGCCGGCCCGCAGTCGCACTACCTGAACTCGGACGGGAGCCAGCGCGGGGTGAAGACTCTGACGTGGACGCAGGAGACGGTCGAGCTGCAGTGTTCGGACGCGTCGGCAACGTTCACGGTTGGTGACTCGATGTCAAGCCAGTTCTCGGTGTCGGTGTCGGCCGTGGTTGCCGGACTGACCAGCACGAACGCGTGGTACCCCCAGTGGTGGGTGTTCACGAACACATCGACGGACGTGACGCACGTGTCCGGATCGTCGACGCCGCTGGGTTCAATCTACGTGCTGAAGCAGTCGGGGATGTCGGCTTCGGCAACGGTGCTGACGGCGAAGATGTCGTGGGGGTCGGCGTCGTTCTCGAAGCTGTACTTTGCCGGGTCGGCGGTGCCGGAGGCAGGAGTTGCTGAGGAGCTCACGATCTCGTTCAGCACCGTGGCGATCCTGTACGACACGTCGGTGAGCTCGGATGCGGGATCGCGGCCAACGGGGTCCGCCGCGCTGTCGTGCACCTCGGCGGTGTCCATGACGCGCGTCGAACTCGCCGACCCGACGACGTCGATCCAGCTGGAGTCGGTGACGGGAGTGACGAGCCTGTGCTCATCTTCGATCTGCTCGCAGTACAAGGCGACGGTGACCGAGTTCCTGTCGAGCGGGATGACGGTGAAGGTGAAGTTCGTGAACACGTCGTCGTCGGGAACGGTGACGGACACGACGACGAGCCGGAACGTGACGATCATACCTTTGGGTGGACCTTCGACGACCCCGTTCAACTCGGCTCCGAGCTGGACATACGACAGCGCGACGTCGACGTACAAGTCAGACGACGTGGTGCTGGACTCGTCGTACAACGGGGCGACTGCGGACACGCTGGGATCGCACACGTACGCGTTCGGGTCGCTGGCGGTGCTGGCGACGCGCCAGCGGCCGGTGGCGAGCGTCGAATCGAACGTGCAGGACGGAGCCGGAGCTGTGAAGATCGCGTACGGGACGACGTCGACAACGGCGACGGTCGACAACTCTCCCGTGCGGGCGGCGTCGTTCAAAGTGTGCGATTCGGCGTGGGACGAGGCGTCGGAGTCTGAGGTGACGGGGACGATGTGCCTGACTCTGGAGCTGTGGGTGACAGAACCGTCGCCGACGTACAAGACGGTGGTGTGGTCGGAGCCGAGTGCCGGCTCGCGGACCCGAGGCACGAGCTCGACGTGCGGCCTGAGCCCGACGCTCGACTCGCTGTCGGTGACGACGTACTACTCGGCGACGGGCGTCTCGTCGGCGACGGCGCGGTTCTACGCGTACGCGCTGCCGATTGAGTACACTGCGATGGTGACGGCGGGGACGCAGTACTTCACGCCCAGCGGCAGCTCGATGGCGAGCACGACGATGGTTTCCAAGAACGCGGTGGCGTCGTACTCGGGGACGTGGGCGATGACGCACTCTCTGTCGGCTGCGTCCCTGCGGGTGACGTTCTCGTACTACGGCCGCGACGTGTTGGCGACGGCGACGACGATGCAGGTGGCGGCGAAGGACGCGTCGACCAGCACGACGACGGCGGCGGCGGCGATCGCCGGGGTGACGACGACGAACACCTACACGTGGGCGGACGGGGCGGAGACGTTCGCGTCGTGGGAGCACTCGGACGCGGTTTCGCTGGACGACGAGTGCCCGACGAAGAGGTACCTGCAGTCGACGACCAACGGGTACCGAACGTACGCGTCCGGGACGCCGGGAGCCGGGTGGAACTACTCGCACGCGGGGGCGCTGCGGCGGGGCTGCCGTTCCCGGTGCAGACGATGGTGAAGACGACGGCCGGGGCTCGGGCGTGGTCCTTCACCGACGGGATCCTGATGAAGGTGTCGAAGAACAGCTGGTCCGGCTGCAACGACGGCGGGTCGCTGGCCGTGTACGAGCTCAACCCTTCGAGCGCGAGCTCTTCTTCGGCCGTGCGCATGGGCTCGCTGGCGTCGAGCTTCACGCTCGGATCCGGCAGCGGGGCGGCGGTGGCGACGAAGCGCGGCGTCGGGCTGGCGTGGGCGGTGCTCGAGGCGGAGTGCGAGGCGTGCACGTTGCAGATGGACCTGTGCTTCTCCGGCAACGCGGCGGGCGAGTGCCTGAGCGGGTACGGGGCCGGGTCTTCCGACCCTTCGGACGCGAAGCCGCTGCTGGCGGACCGGACGAAGGTGACGAAGCCGTTCGCGGTGCGCAGCGCGGCGCCGGACCTGGTCAACGTCCACAGCCAGACGCTGCCGGCGGAAAGCACGTCGTCTGGCGGGCGGTCGGTGATCCAGGTCGGGGCAGTGTTCAGCGTCCAGGTGGAGGACGTGATGGTGTTCGGCGACTCGACGCAGTGGGCGATGCAGACGAAAATGGCGGCGAGCGGGTGGGAGCGCAAGGTGATGGTGCGGAGCTCGTGGACCAGGAGCTCTTCGGAGGCGGTGTCGATGTCGGAGATGCGGTACGGCAACGGCGGGTTCATGGTCGACGGAGCGGCGCGCGCTTCGAGCTCGTCGTCAGTGGCGGCGTGCGTGGTGGAGGACACTGAGTTCATGACGTCGGCGGAGCCGATGTCGTCGTGGGGGTTGTCTGGGTCCAGCGCCGGGTCAGTCTCGTTCTTCTTCGCGCGGCCGTGCAGCAGGTGCCAGGTGGTGCTGGACTACTGGCTCACGAAGGGGTCGGTGTCGAAGATGGGCAGCATCGCGCTTCGGTCGTACTCTGTTGCGACGACGGGGATGACGTCGGTGGGGTCGAGCGCCCTCGAGTTCATGGTGAAGACGTGCGGGGAGAAGTGGATGCTGAGCGGGAGCCCGGCGGTGGCTGTGCGGCGTAGGATGCCTTTCGCGGTGACTGCCGTGCGGGCGGACCGGAACGGGATGCCGTCGTGGGAAGGCACGTCGGCGGCGACGCTCAACCTGGGCGCCAGCAGCGGCAACGGCGCCGGCGGCAGCGCGCACATCACGTCGCCGTCGGGGGGCTCGACGAAGGCAGTCGACGGGTCAGCGATGGCGAGGCTGTACACCACGCGGGCGTGCTACCAGTGCACGGTGTCGTTTGCGGGCAAGGCCCACCAGATGACCGTCGTCACCGACGCGACGCAGATCGTCGTGGCACCGACGGGCAACCTGAAGCAGATGCAGATGCTGAGTGCCGCCGGGGACAAGGCGTCGTGGACGTTCGACGTGTACGCGGCAGACGACTTGGGCGACCGGGCCTACACAGCCGGCGGCCCCACGGAGTTCGCAATGCAGCCGCAGTACTCGACGTACAACTCGGGCGGCGGATCGCGCGTGGCGAAGAGGCTGAGCATGGCGGCGAGCGCCGCAACGACGAAGCGCGTCGTGATGACCGACCCGGTGTACACGCTGGGCTCGCTGTCGACGGGAGCGCCGACGACGATGAAGGTGGCGAACGGGACGCTGGTGCACAACGGCGTGCCGGTGCCGTGGCTGAACAGCGAGGCCGGCGAGACGGGCACGGCGACGGTCGAGTTCTCGGGGACGGTGCCGGGCGTCGACGTGCCGCTGACGTTGGCGCTGAGCGGATCGTCGCAGGCGACGACGAACTACTTCGGGGAGAAGAAGGCGGCGACGGTGAGCTGGACGGTGGCAGCCACGCGGATGGCGGTCGACGACCCGGATGCGGCGTCGGCGTCCGCGTACGGATGCGCGTCATCAGGCCTGACGCAGGGGATGGGCTGGTGCGGGTTCAGCGCCTGGGCAATCGGACGCAGTCCGGCGGCGACCGACGCGGACACTGCGTGGTACGTGGCTGTGGACCCGGTGCAGGGCACCGTCGCGGCGTCGGTGTCGTGCGGGACGTGCGGAACGGCGGAGGTGACGCCGGCGGAGGTCGCGTTTGCCCACGGACACGGGCAGGCGGACTTCAAGTTGAAGCTGCTGTCGCTGACTGACTCGAGCGCGACGTGCGCGTGCGAGGTGACGGTGACGCCGCCGTCGGGGCTGGCCAACGCCACGGCGCAGGCGTTCAGCGTCACGTGGGACCCGACGACGCTGTCTGTGTGGAACTGGGGCTCGACCGACACGGTCGCAGTCACGTCGGGAGCGTCGGTGTCCACCGCACACAGCGTCGTGAACCGAACAGTGGAGCTGGGGCTGATGGCGATGGACAGCAGCGAGACATACTCGGGGCTGGGTGGCATCACGTGGAGCTCAGCGAGCGTCGTGTTCGCGGAGTCGTCGGTAGAGCCAGCAGGTTGCTTCAAGTGCGCGTCGACCTTCACGACGACCGCCGGGGATACCGCGTGCCCTGTGACGGCGGGAGGCAACAACGGTGACCAGGTCACGATCACCGGCGTGTTCACCACGGCGGGGACGTGCACGATCTCGGGCTCTGCGTTCAGCAGCATCCCGACGGCAGTCGCCGACACGACGACGTCGCCGCTGACGGGGCTCACAGTCACCGTCGACACGGCGGCCGGCGTGGAGATCGTGCCGAGCTCGGAGGGGACGAACCTTGTGACGATGACGAACTTCACCGGCCTGAAGGGATGGACGCTGGCGGGCATGCCGGCCGCAATCAGCGGCCACGGGGCGTCGATCCGCTTCAAGGTCGTCGACGGCGACGGCGAGGCGGTCACAGGCGACAGCCACATGATCTTCACTCTGACGGGCAAGCGCGTCGTCGACCCGATGTTGTCGTCGCCTTCGCCGGCTGAAAACATGACCGATGCCCACACGTGGGGACCGGTGACAGCCACCGCTTCGTACGGATATGTCACATTTGTGCTCGACGTGAACGGCACGACGCGCACTGCGGCGTGTGAGAACGCGATGATGTCTGCGAAAGCGGAAACGTGCGAGCACATGCCGTGGATGTTCGACGTGTCGGCGGCTGCTCCTGTGTCAGACGACGCCGTCAGCACGACGTCGACCGCGATGGGAAGTGTTACCAGCATCGGACCTCTGTACTTCGTCAGGAAAGCACACGAGCCGCTGGTTTTCGGCAGCTTCGGTGTCCCGGTGCCTCCAGAGTGCACGGGCACGGACATGCCGATGCGAGCAAACGAGAGCAACCAATCGATGCCTGAGACCAAGTGCCCGCCGATGCCAGAGATGAAGGACCCGAAGCTCTCGTGGGCCATGCCGCTTATGATGCAGGGCTGGATGCCGGTCGCTGGTCTGCACGGCTCTATGATGGAGGCGGCGACGTGGGGCTACGGCTTCGTGTTTGACCTAGCAGTGTTTGCTGTCGACATGCACGGCGTCGTGGTGCGGCATCCTGAAGACGTTGGAAGCTCGGCGGGCGTCGTGATGCGCCCGTTCGCGGTGCCGTGTCTCAACGTCGACCAGTCGATGGTGAATGACAACCAGTGGGTCAAGAGCACGTGCATCGACAACGGCGCATGCGAAGCTACGAGAACCATGTCGAGCTTGACCGCGTGCTCTAACAAGGCCAGCCCTTGGTCCGTGCCGTCGTTGGACTTCGAACTTGACATGGGCATGTCTTCGATCTCACCGGTTGTCTACGGTGGCAAAGGTGTGTGTTGCTGTCTCTGGGTCAATATGGCTCCCTCCTTTGCCCATTCAGTTCTGGCTGCATCAGCATGTCTTTTCTCCTGGTGGTCGAAACTTCCCCTCCCGCCAAATCTCACTACTCTGTGAGCGATGGAACTTTTTGCCCGTGCCCGTATTTACTTGTGTGACCGAAATCGAATGAATGAGTGAGAAAAAAAGAGTGTTTTTTTTTTTGGCCCATCTGATTCTGAAGATCTGAAGAGCTGAACAACGAAATCAAGAAACAAGCAAGTAAGCAACTGAAATGTCGAGATACAGTCTATCTCTGTCGTTTCGATGCCGAAACCATCGGATTGATTGACTGATGAAACCACGGAACCAACTCTCACAGGCACGGTCGGCGGCCCGAAGAGGTTCATGCTGTCGACGACGGACTTTTCGTACGACCCCGACATGATGAACATGATGGAAAACGCCGCTCACACGTTTGAGATCGTGATGGTCGAGACGGCAGCTGTTGTACCCATGGACAAAGAGGAAGGGAAGATGTCGAAGTGCAGCTTCATGAGCACTGGAGCGATGTGCAGTGCCGAAAAGTTCGCTGTCGACCCCCTGACCACCTTCAACTTGACGATGGCGGTGGCGGATGCGGAGATGATGATCAACGTGGCCGACTCGACGTCGAACGTCACAGTGACGGGCACGTGCGCTGACAACAAAAAGGCGTCGCTCGGCATGCTCGATGCCTCCGGCAATCTGGATTTCATCAAGAAGCCGGTGTTCCACTCTCACCGAGGCATGGTGCTCATCGATGGGTTGCAGGTCAGTGGCCTGTGCAAGGCCTTCACTCTAACGGTGAAGTGCGTCTCCGGAGCGCAGGACACGCTGCAAAGGTGCCACGGCAAGACGACGACTTTCGGCCCGTTCGTTGTGGCCTACGAAGACGTCAACAAGACTTTGCCTCCGGCACCCGTTCCCAAACCGATCACAGCCGCACTCGACTTGGGTATGATGACGCACTGATCTTCGAAGATTAGACCGTACGATGACAGATAGTGGTCGTAGTGAGGAGGGTGTGCGATGTTGCCACTGGAAGTTGTTGCTTGCTTGCCTTGCCAAGACAAGCAGCAACTTTTCAGACCGCAGCAACTATTCTGGGCTACTGTCCTGTATCTCTTTGCTGTTCAACCGCGGTGCCCCCCCCTTTGATGACCGACCACAGGTTCTGTCTGAACTTTCAACGCTGCATTGTATGAGAGGTCGGGTTCTGCCTAAACATTCAACAAACTTCCCCCAACCCAACCAGCAACACCAAAATTGCACAGCCTCCTTCGACACGCCGGCAGCTGCCAAGGCTTTCATTGATGCTCTGAGCGCCACTGACTTCCAAGACCGTATGGTAAACATGCTGAAGTCTCAAGGCTTCGGGGTATGTGAATTTCTATCAACCTTGACAGCATGCAGATCGCACCGTCGAGTAGTGGTGTTGACACCAGACCCTCTTCTGAGTTTGTGCTGACGAATACGGGCTGAAAAGCAACAACGAGGTCGAATTGAACACCCCCACTTCAGGTTGTCGACGCCGTGACGCTGACGTTCCTGTGCAGTATACTGCCTGGAGCTTCGATCACAGCTGCTGACAAGTTGGATAGTTCTGTGTGCAAGGACTTCTTGGCGACGCCAGTACCGACTACTGGAGCACCTGACGCCAATGGCACGGACGACGACAACTCGACGTCGCAGGCCCGCAGCTTCTTGGCACTGGCGTCGGCTTTGGTGGCAAAGGCAGAATTCGAAGTGACGACAGTCGTGGAGGTGTCGGCTGAAGCAGCGTCGCTGGCAGTGGTGTCAAGCATTCAGAATGACTTGAACGATCCGAACTCTGTGCTGAAGTCGGGAGGCGGATCAACGTTCTCGAGTGCAAACGCGTCATCGCTGACGGCGGGTGTTGCATCGACTCCTATCCCGAGCAGTCCTGCTCCGCCGACGACTGTGCCGGACACGCAGGCTCCTCCACCACCCGAGACCGCGGTACCTCCAACGACTGACGCACCAGTAATCCTTGACACAGATATTCCAGTTATTGATACCGTACCTCTGGAAATGGCAGGCACGGCTTCTCCTTCGACTTTCCTTGCGGCAGTCACGTCAGCGATTGCTGTGATCCTGCTCCTCTAGGTATTCTGCCGCAGGAGACCGCCTGGACAGGCAGGAGTAGAAAGCCATCGAAAGAGAATGCGTCCAATCCCTTTCGTTCCAAAGGTCAAACCCGAATTATAACGCAGAAATGCAAAGCGCAGTGGCACCAAGCCAAAACAAGAAGTTCACAGAAATGGAAACAGTTCGATCAGGAAAATAATGAAAAGGCGGGTATTTATACCCAATTTCCGGCAAGGGTTCTTGACAGCGCAGCCCTTGTGAGAAGGCCCAGCTGCACACACTCACTCTTCATTCCCGTCTCGCTTACAGCTAGTTGTGCAAATAACTGTTGAAAAAAGGTAACTTGAAGTGGCAACGTGGACAGTCAGACGTATGAGTCCAGCATCGGATGTAGAGACTGAGGCGTTGCACGAACTTGGAGGGGCAAACCCCCTTCGGTAAGTATCTATGTAAACTAGCAAAGGTGTAGCTATTTCATCGAGAAGCCCAGCGCGCGGGTAACACCTCGCTTGAAGGCTCGGATGCAGCTGATTTCAAAGTTACATTTGTTATATTTGTTGGCCTGTTGTGCGATTAATTTCCCACCTTACCCTGATCCCGGCCCGACGCAAAATGGACCCACCCCAACAACAGGTCTCTTGTTTTAGGACCAGAGACGTGTACAAAGCGAATGTCGTAGTCCTTGATTTTTCTCATCTTCCTCTCTTCTCTACCGTGGTTTTACTTCTGTAGAACCATGCTGCATCGTCACCAATTCGGTCGAAATGATGAGTTTGGGGGTATTGCGGGTATCCTGCCTCCCGTCGTATCCAAGTCAAAAACGAGTCTTCAGCATTTCGAACACGAATGAGCAACCTATAGGCAGAACGACCGAGTTGGTGGACGGCAGGCTCTGGTTGTAGATGCGGAAAGGGGAAAGGATATGCGTTTGAAACTGGTTATCATCCTTGAGCGCATGAGAATCTTGAGTTCGGGTGTTTGTTTCGTTGTTCGGTAGTACTGTTGCGTTGAAGAGGGAGCAGTTCCGGAACAACGTCAACCGAATCCCAGCCAAAACGCGAAGGGGAAACCTTCCCAGAGAGGTGCACCCGATGTGTACCTCCGGACAAATCTGCTATCTTGTCATTTCCATGGAAATTCTTCAAGATGGTGCAAGACCCGAACTCCGAAAATGTTGTTGTAGACGACTCGTTCAATGCGAACGCAAGCCATCAAGTCCCCTTTCCGCTCGTCTTCCTTCACGGCCTATGCTCCCATGCACTCTACCCCATCCCCTTTCCAAACTACAAAGTTATCTTCCCTTCCACACGCTAAGCTATGTTTCTTCCGTTCCCCACTTTTCCCGATATCCTGCTGCTCGCGTCGGCTGCCAGCGTTTCCCACGCAGTCCGACGTTGAGCGGATCGACAATAAAAGGTCGGACATGCATTTCAAAACGCGGAGTGTCGGCTCGCCCAACACCTGGAAATGCTCCGTTTCCCCCTCCCCGTTCCTTTTTTCGCTGGTGGTGGGGTTCCTCCAGCAGCGTACACAACTCCTGTTACCCTCGTGCTCCGTGCAACCGCGAAAGAAAAACGAGCTGCACAGCACCTCATGCGCCCTAGTTAGTACACAAATACCACCGAGTCTGAAAAGAATGTCTAGCGGGAAAAAAAGAAGTAAACAGTATTTAGAGAGTGCAGCATTCTGACCAACACCGCTGTCCGCTTGGCCCCGCTCACGGGGAGCCAATTCATCCTCGACTTCTGTGGATTTTGTTCTCATTCCTTTTCATGCTTGCGAGCAGATCCCATACATCATGTAGAACGCGCTGTTTGCAGGTTTCAGAGCTATCCCATCCAAGGGGGAACTGGTTTGTTCACAGTAACATCGATGGTCGACCCGTATGCGTATAGTGCGCGTATCCGCTTTCATCCCGATGAAGAGATTGCAAGGCACCATTACCACCGTTCAGAGAGCACAGGTCTTGATGCGAGGGGGCGCAAACGAGGAAGTCGTACAGGATCCGAAAGACAGTTGTCGGCGCGCAACCCCGCACGCGGTGACGACGCACCCCAGCAGCGGCATCGTTGCCATCCCTGTTTGCACGTGGCAATGGTCAACTCGTCCCTTCAACTAACAGAAGACTGCGCCCGCGGAGGATTGAAATTTGTATCGCCACTTCAAAGCTTCGTACATCCGGGTTGCGGAATCTTCATGCTCTTCCGGTCTGCGTGCCTGTCCGAGCGTTGGGACCGCGCATTGCTCCGCCGTCTCCCTCGTGCCCGATAGCGATGATGCAGCCATGGCATGGATTCTTTGCATTCTGACCGAAACGATAGCCACCGACAGCGTGACATGGTCAACCGGTGTCGTGAAGGCAGATCGCATTCGCGATGAAAAGGGCAGTGGTTTAGTATTGTGGTGAAAGACGCAAGTCAAACGGCACACAAGGAAACCCTAGGGGGCGGCTGGTGGGTGGGGTGGGCTCCGCCATGAAGCAAGTCGGATCGTGGGTGCTTCGTAGCGTGCTTGGGCATGGCTCCTTTGGCGAGGTCTACTACGCGACCCATGCGGAGTCGTCGAAAAAGGTGGCGATCAAGGTTTGCGGGAAGCAAATGCTCGCGAAAGGGCAGGGAAGGACGCTGCTCCAGCGGGAGATCGCGACCATGAAGGCCCTCGACCATCCGAACGTCCTGATGCTGTACGAAGTCCTCGAGACGACGAAGCGGTTTTACCTCGTGATTGAGCTGGTCACCAAGGGCGAGCTTTTCAACCTCATCCAAGACAACAAGAAGTTCAACGAAGCTACAGCCCAAAAGTACTTCTCCCAGCTGATGGACGGGGTGCACTACTGCCACGAGCAAGGCATCGTCCACCGGGATCTGAAGCCGCAGAACCTGCTCCTCACCGAGAAGGACGAGGTCAAAATCGCGGACTTCGGCTTCTCTCGCTTCCAGGAAATCAACGCCGAAGGCGAAGTGTCCAAGTCTCTGCGCCTGCAGACGCAATGCGGGACGCCCAACTACGCCGCGCCTGAAATCTTCCTCGGTCAAGGGTACAGTGGGTTCCGGACAGACATCTGGTCGTGCGGCGTCATCTTGTACGTCATGCTGGCCGGGCACGTGCCTTTCAAGCCTGCAAACAACAGCCAGGGCCTGCAGGGTGTAATCATGGCAATCGTGCAGGTATGCTTTTTGCCACCTGCCCTTCCAAGATGGAGATGAGGGTCTTTGCCCTGGTGGTGCGAAGGGGTGTCAGCATAACAAGTGTGCTCGCGGGCGTCATGCATTGACCATCACGAACCGGCATCACGAGGTTAGATAGACGACGAAAGGTACTCATGCTCGGCGTACCTTACAAGAATGGGCGTGTCACGCAAGCAACGCTCCCATTTCTTGTTCTCGGACGCCGAGAACTCCTCATGAGCGTAGACGCACATAGCTTAGCGTCCAAATTACCCGACTTTTCATGCCCACGGAGCACCCCGACCACTTTGGCTAAGCACCCCCTAAAACTGGGGGCACGCAATCCGGTATCACGACGAAATGCGAAATCACTCGACACGAGCAACGTCCCCGCCCCTCTTCTTCCCCTTGACTCCTAGCCTCAACCGCCAACCGAAGACTCCAACATACAGGCCCTTTTAACTCCAAACTCCTCTGGTCTTGGTGTGAGGGAAACAAACACTTCCAGAACACGCCTGCACATGATGAGAACGAACCACCCACACGCAGGGCACGTATCAACTACCCCCCGGTCTCTCGCCTCAGGCGAGTGATATGATCAAGATAATACTGAAGACGAACCCCGACACGCGGGCGACTATGAACGACATCCTCGCGCATCAGTGGCTCGGGAAGAAGGAGCCGTCGTTCAAGGTGCCGAAGATCACGATTTCAGACGACGAAGTTCGGAACTCGATCGTCGCTGCGGGGGACGACATCGAGGTCGGCGTCCTGGAAGCCGGCGAGACTAGCAACGACGTGCGGCCGGCGCAGCGCGCCGACGAAAGAACCCTCCCTTCATCTCCCGCTGTAGGATCCTCCCCCGCGACTGAACCGAAGGCGAACGGGTTGAACGAGAAGGAGTGGGGCCCGGTTTCGCGCCCTGTTGTCAGCTCGCCGACTGTCCCCGGCCTGCCTCCGTCGAGTCCCGCCGTGCACCGAGCGCGGGGCGCGACCTTCAGCCGGATGCACCTGGACCCCGAGGTGGAGAAGCTGCTGCACCAGCCGGGGAATTCGCGGGCGTCGTTCGACCAGCTGGGGCGGCCGAAGCGGAAGACGGCGCTGCGCACGCCGTCGCCGATCGGGTCGTCCAACTCGCGCGGCAGCTCGTTCGACGCGACGTCCGACGGTGCAGACTCGGCGACGCGGGCCAACCGGTCGCCCCTGGGGCCGTGCCTCTCCGCCGGCACCCCGGACGACGGCCTCGTACCGGGGCCCGGCGTGTTCTCGGCGGGCGGCGGCAACGGCGGCCGGACCGCGCACGTGTTCAAGCGGAAGCACTGGCACACGCCGCACCGCTGCTTCCACTGCGCGAAGGTGATCTACGGCGTCGGAAAGCAGGGGTTCTCGTGCATCCTCTGCGAGTGTCCGGTGCACGTCCGCTGCGTCGACGCCTCGTCGCAGAACTCGTTTTGCGAGCAGTATCGGGCCGCCAGAACGCTGCCGGGAAAGCCGTAATAGCGCCGCTTACACGCACAAAAGCAAAGTGTTCGGTGTATTCCCCGCTTGTTGGCCTGCCTGCGCCCTCGTGCCTGGTTCGGCCCACGCCGCCGTGGCCCGCAGCACCACCTACCGACACCTGGCCGACAGGAGCTTTGTGGGGTCCTCGGTTCATGGTACGGTTAACATGCCCACGAGAACAAATTATCGTATCTATCTGCGGGCTCCGTCGCCGAGGTTTACCTGGGGCAAGCCTCCGCTGATCTGGCAGTCACGAAGCCAGCACACGTGCTGAAGCAGGGGAAAGAGGCGACACCTTCCAGTGGCTGGCCGCAGGCGCAGCGCAACAGTGTTTCTTTTCGGTTATTCCGGTTGCTCGTCTTCCTGCGCCCCTTGTGGTTGACGCTGCGTGATTCTCGCACTACAGCACCCAACCACCTGGTTTCTTGGGTGGCTTGGCTGTGCTGCGTCCTTTCCCCACACAGTGTATGCAGGAGTCGCAAAAAGGATGAACGTCGTGGACACCGCCTGAATGAAGACTGCACATCATTTGTCCTTGTTGGGGGGGAAGTAGAATGCAACGTTCATCATCTGCCTCGGGGAAGGGGCCAAGTCCCATTATAGCACACTTTCTTAACTTTTTGCCATTATGGAACTGTTCTTAACTTTTTTCCCCAAATAGAACATTCACTAACTTTGTGCCCATTACAGAACTGTTCTTAACTTTTTGCTCATTCTCGATAACTTCGTGCCCATTATAGCACATTCGCCAAAAATTGTCACTTCTGGGACTCGATACCACAACCTTCAGGACGGGGTTTGGCTGCGAAGAGTGCAACCCGTGTGCAGGTCTCTTCTACACGCCGGCGATGCACCGCCTGCGTTCTAGCACAAACTTGGAGAACTTACTCTTGCCACGAGTCTTGGGCACAAACTTGGGGAAAAGTAGGCACAAACTCAGGAAACCGTACTGTTCAACATGGACCAGATTTAGGACGTGATGTCTCGATCGTCGCGACCAACATTGTTCCCAAACTTGGGTCCAATGATTTGGATTTAGTCCAAATCTTGGCCGCGACTCTGGCTGGAGCCTTCCAAGCTTTGGGCCCAAGTTTTGGGTCCGAGAAAAGCTGGGTGAAAGCCGGCTGAAGGAGTTGCCAAGTCTACGAATCAGCTGTTTTTCGGCGGAAGGTGCGTGCAACCAACGCGGTGGAGTCGGTTCTGCAACCGGGCTTGACAACGGCGCAGGAAGTGACGAGCCTATGAAATCCATTCAAGAATGGGGTGAAATACCAAAACAGTACGGTTTCCTGAGTTTGTGCCCAAACCTTGGGTTCCAGACTTGGGTCCCAAACTTGGGTCCCAAACTTGGGTCCCAAACTTGGGTCCCAAACTTGGGTCCCAAACTTGGGTCCCAAACTTGGGTCCCAAACTTGGGTCCCAAACGTCCCAAACTTGGGTCCCAAACTTGGGTCCCAAACTTGGGTCCCAAACTTGGGTCCCAAACTTGGGTTGGCCATCAATAGACGACAACCAAGTTTAACTTCAAGCGTCAGCTGCCAGAGGCCAGACTAACACTGTCAGACTGCACGCAGCCTGACAGCAGTCTGAGCAGACCGCCCGGTCTGTTCCAGGCGTTTCCGTGGCATAATCCAGGTCCAGGACCAGTCTGGTTACCAGGTTACTGGCCTGGCGCTCCCAGTATTTAGGCCCAGACTTCAGACCGGGCCCGCGTGGACCGAAACTTGAACCCAAAACCTGACCCAAAATTTGGACCATACCTGGACCCGAGTTGGGAACCAAAATTTCGACCCAAGATTTTGGACCCAAAACGCAGCAAGGAGGTTGGGGTCGAGTTCCAGATGTGACGATTTAGTGATGTTCTATATTGGGCACAAAGTTAGCGGAATGTATAATAATGTTCAAAAAGTTAAAAAACAGTTCTAAAATGCGCACAAAGTTAGCGACGGTTCTATAATGGGCAAAAAGTTAAAAACAGTTCTAGAATGGGACTTAGCCCCTCGGGGGAAAATGTTTCCGAGGGAGGGATCGACGCACCTCCATGTTCCATTTTGAAAGAAGATCAGCAGGGTACCATCGACGTCTGAACACTGGCTGGCGTCACGCTGCTTTCTGCTGCCCGTCGACCGTGCCAACGGCTACCGTCCTCGACCGGTCGAAACTACGATCAGGTGAAAGCGGCGCACGTTCGGCAAGTTGCTTCGCGTGGCCGTTTCTTTGATGCCACACCTTGTTGTTTGTAAGCCTCAACCAAATGCGGGCCCTGAACCCCTGTTTCCAGGTTCCGCGCTCGCCGCGCGCCGGCCACCTCCGGGTGACCTCCCCCCCTTGCGGCGATCGTTGTAGCGCGGGTCATTTTTCCCCCAGGGGCGCTTGTTGGCCACAGCACACTCAGGAAGCCGACGACAACACGCAGCTGCCGCAATTACAGGGCCTTCGAGACCACAGAAGGCCCTCACGATTACTATAACCCTCCCCCCAACCCGCAACCTCCTGAGCCAGTCCACCTCTATTCCCTGGAACTGCATCGAATTGCCTGCTGCTGTCGAAGAGGTAGTCACCTAGTGGCTAATGCAGGCTACCGCGAGATACTGAGAAACTCCGCAAAAAACGCAACTTTTGGGCACATTAGACCCCGAAACGCAACAAACCTCGAAAACTATCTTCGACCGGGAAAATGTCATGGGCGGGCCTACCGGCCTGAAGGCCGACACCCGGTCACTCTGCCACCCGCATACCTTTCGGAAGGGTAAAAAAAAGCTTGCTCCGCACTATTATCCAGTCCAAAAACAATACACTTTTTTACTGGAGAAAAGTGGGGTTGGCTCGAATAGAGGCTATTCACGTTGCATGTTCATTGGACCTCCAGTCTCGAAAAAGAACCATAAGCCGACGCAATCACCCACCAAAGCTCGGCTATCGGCTAACGACCCACGGAGTAGCCGGTGCACACACACTACGGCCCGCGAGACATGGGCAAGATGTAAACAGTCCGAAGTTTCAACCCGAACCAGAAAAGAAAGGAAGCGTCGCCGTCTGGGGCCATCTTTTATCCGTCCTTCTGTTTTTCGACTCAATTACTTGTGAGGGCACGAAGAGAGGGGGTCAACATTATTGGCAAGAAACAAATCCTGGTGCAAAGAAACAGAAGAAAGACAAAAGAACGGAACGAAAACAAAAAGATTTGTGCTTTCACTTACTGAACACAGTACAGTAAACGAAAAAGCAAAAGGTCGAAAGACACCAATTTGTACGTCCCATGGGATCGTCGGAAACACAAACAAGATCCGTCTCGTGGTCCCACGAAGTGATCAGAAAAAAATGGAAACGCCAAAAGAAGCACCAGCTTGCTACGCTCCACCTGCAGAAGACCACCCAGTTCTTTTATCCTGCCAGTGACTGCACAACATCACCGTGAAGCCAAGACCCAGCGACTACTCATAAAGTCAGCAGCACTCAGATATTTCTGCAGACTGCATCCAGTCACGGTCCGCATTGGTCAAATGAAGAAAGGCGAGTCTTCTTTTGTGATCCTTCTGTTAAATCTAACGTGTCCCATTGTCTGACAGGTCTGAAACGCACGTTGTCATTGCCTTGGCAGTCTTGTCACGAGCCCTGCAGATGTTTTCACGAGCCGTGTCCTGCACCGGCTCAGCGCCTGAAGAGCTGTTCGAAGTGCGCCTTCGAACAACATGGATGATTGGTTCTGGTCATTAGTTTCCTGACTTGCTGGGTGAAGGATCGGAAGTAATTCTCGAGGACGGGATCTGCACTTCTGAAATAGACTCAAACTGTCACCTCCACAGGCCACCAGATCATGGAAAGCCGGACATCACTCGTAAGCGCACCAGCAGACGACCAGGTGCCAAACAACCCCCTCAGAGAAAAAAAACAAAATCGCCGAAAACACAAAATAAATTATGCAAGCAACAAAACGCCTATGGGTGGCTGGTTTGGCACGTGCTGTCGTTAAGAAAAAAAGATCATCAAAAAGAGAAGGAATAGTTATCGACATGCTCCGATAGTTTGAACGACTGCTCAAGTTTTCGCTTGGACGTTTACAAGTCTGTCATAATTTGCATTAATCAGCTTTTACGACGTTGCCCGGGTACGCCCGTTCACTCGACCTAAACAACAACAAAACGGGACATGTCGGTAGTTTCCAAAAGCTTTAATTCTAAAACAGAAACGGCGTTAAAAAGGACCTCAAAGGTGCCCACATTGTACGAAACAATTCTGACAACATACGGTTGCCGTTTGGGCACGTACGAACTGAAAGCCTCGCATTCTGGTCAGACACTTGATGCACTTGGAAGGGGGTGCTTCGTGTGCGATCCCGCCTCTTTTTCCCCTGCCCAGGAAGACGTATTGTTCTCGCTTGTGTAGTGAGAGAGAAGTGCCGTGGTACCGCCCGCAGAACCGTAGATCAGGAACTCTCCTTTCGTTGCCTTCCCTATCCACGCGTGTTTGCTGTGGCTCAGTTGCGTGCGACTTCTTTCCGCTGTTGCAACCAGTTGATTGTGCCTCGGCGCTCCTTCCCTTCTGTGAAGGAGCTGTCGTGGAGTGTTCTTTCAGCACAATCTTCCGAATACCGTGCTCTTCTCTTTCAGGCTCGTGAGTCCCCAATAAATATAGTTTGTCACCGTCCCGTTGCGAACCTGGGTGCCTATGTGCCCGCCTGACCCTTTGATCTGCGGTCAGCGTTCTTATCCCTGGAAGGGTGGCGCGGCCAGCTGCCCACGCCTGTCCCTTTTGACCTGCGACCACAGGTTTTGTTTCCAACGGTCTTTCGTTCCGCAAGGGTTCCAGTAGAAACTCTGTTACTGCGTCCCCGCACATGCAGACGAGCGCGATAGCGTGACCTTGTTTCGTTCGGGAACATGAAGAACGGCAAGGTCGATGGGCCATTCAGTCAAGATGCGGCGTTGTTGTTGCTATTTTATGCATCGCACCCGCACTCACAACCGCGCGGAAGCCGCCAAAGAGCAGCATTTTCTGGTCTCACTGAGCGCTTGGTGTTCCCAATATGTCTAGTCTCCGGGAATTCCTCCTTCTTGCGTACCGGGTTTGTTTTCTTTTTTTTTGACATGCGAGTTTTTTGAAATGCGGGGACCACTCCGTCGTGCTATCGGTTTGACGTACCAGCGATCAAGGTACGTGTTCAAACGAAGCTAGCACCGGGGTTCTCTCTTCGTTTTCAGATACCAATCATCATGATCAAGCTTTCGATTGCAGTAAACTGAAAGCGTTCGCAGGGTGCTGGCGACTCAAAGGTACAGTTAGCAGCACCCACGCAGCAATCAGCTGCTACCCACCTGGACAGTGTGCCCTGCGTCCCTGTATGTTGTAGTTGTAGTAGAAAGGCCGAGCTTCCGCAGCCGGAGGACAGCGCTTTGGGGGGTGCAGGCCTTGCTTTAGTTTCCTTTTACTCTCCCGGGGCCCGCCCCCCCGCCATTCCGACTGCCCGGTCTCGGTCAGGTCAGATTTTGAAGAACAATACAGAAAGAATTACCCCCGCTGCTTCGCTTTTCATGTTGCGAGAGGATCGGCTTGCGAGGCGCTTCACGCGGGGACAGGGGCAGCGTTCATCGAAGGCTGCCTATCGCTGATCCATAACAAAAGGCGTGCATACAATTTCCTATTGCCCAGCACCACTTAGGAAAAAGCACAAGGAAACGTGGGGATGGGGTATTCGCGAGCAGACTGGTTCTTCTGGAGTGAGGTAGAAAAGGACAATGTCATGGCGTACCAAGATGCGGACACACTGGGCTGGGGGCACACGGCCTTGGACAAACTGCTTTACCCTTTCATGAAGGCTATTGCTTACACAGTCCCCGATAGGGTTGCCCCCAATGTCGTCACCATTGCTGGAATCGTATCTTTGATGCACGCCGTTTATTTGAGCAACAAGCACTCGGACAAGCACCCTGCCTTCACCAGTATCGTGTGCGCGGCACTTGTGACGGCGTACTACGTCTTGGATGCCATCGACGGGCTGCATGCGGCGCGCATGCGCAATAAGTCGAACATCGGCGCCCTTCTTGTTTCGTCCATGAATTGCTTCGCGCCGGCGCTCCTGGTCGTGATTTTCTGCCGGACTGTCATCGGCATCCAGAACCTAACGACTATCTGGTACGCTGTGCAGGGCACGCAGTTCTTTTTCTTGTATGTCCACCTCCGAGAAACGCACGGCGAGTCGAGGCATTTCATCAGGTACTTCGTTCCCGGAGCTGCTGCTCTTGTGCCTCTGTTTCCTTTCGTCTGTCTTTGCCGGGCCGCCGTTGAGCTGGTGAGTGAAGATTCAGTCCAGCACCTGATCGAGCTGTGGTGGAGCTGGGTCGATATTGTCGTGGGGTACGTCAAGCTGCTTCCAGGGGGTGAGAGCTTCGGGCAGGAAGCTCTTGAAGTGGCGCACAGAGGGAGTTGGAGAGACGGGTTCTTGACGCTTTACGTCATGTGGTTCATCGGCGTGCTCATCACTTGCGTACTCCCGCCCAACCCCCAAAATAAGAAGATTTCTGCGGACGAGGTGAAAAACTTTGCTCAGACGCAAGCGCGGTTGATGATTTGCCTTGTGTACCGCATGGTTCCCGGCCTCATGCTGAACCTGAACATCAGTCCGGAAGTAACGATGGACACCGTCTTGGTCGACGGACTTTTCGTTGCTGTTCTGATGACGGACATCACCGTTTCGCGAATGGCGAAACGCGCCCTTCACCCTTGGGTCATCATATTCTGCATGATTTCAGTCTTGGACCTCTTCCTCGAGACTCTGCTCTGCGTCTTCTATTTCGGGTCTATTTTTTACGACTTGTCGGAGCACACGAAAATGCCGCTGTTCACGATCCAACGAAACGTTTACGTCGACGGAGTCTATGACTTGTGCCACATTGGACACATGCGGATGTTTGCCGCCAGTGCTCAGTTTGGCAACAGCTTGTTCGTTGGTGTCATCAACGACAAAGACGCAGCACCCTACAAGAGGAAGCCGGTCATGACCCACGAAGAGCGCTGCACTGAGGTCGGCGCGTGCAAATACGTCACGAAGGTCATACCCGATGCGCCGTGCTTCGGTATCCCACGCGAGTTTATCGAAAAACACAACATCCACCTCGTCGTTTGTGGTGAAGAGTATTTCACAAATCCTAACGACATCTACTACAAAACACCGCGAGAGATGGGCATTCTACAATGCGCGCCGAGAACGCAGGGAATGTCAACGAGCGAGCTGATAAGAAGAGTCAAGAGCATCCCCGATGAAGAACTCGTCGCGAAGGTATTAGTTCGTTAACTATGTTGACCAGCTGCTCATACCTGCACCACGGTTTCTCAGTGAAAAGTTACAAGTCGTTTTCGAAGGATGCTCACTACAACGAGTACGAACGGCAAACCGCATGCGCGAAAGACCGCCATCTTATACAGCTATAGGGCAAACAGACGAAGACTCCAAGTCTGCACTCTAACAACAAGCAGCGTTTCGCATCATGGTCAGCATGCCTACTTATATTGTTTTGCAATCAACACAGGACAAAATTCGAAAGGCGGAGGGGTCGCAGTAAGCCACGCGGCTCTGACGGTGACAGACGGTGTCGTTCGCCCTTGAAAGGAAATGCGCTATGTAACCCGCACGAAACACAGACAAATCTGGGATTAGTGCCGGGTGTAAGCGTATATCAGAATAGTACCCAGTTGGTGCGTTTGGTTTTGAGTTGTGCACCGTGTTACTCTAGCTGATGCTGTTACTGGCAGCCGCAGTGCCTTGGGCTACTTCATGACATTGTACGGCAAGCTCAGCAACAGAACTAAGCTCTCAGTCATTGTGTACCGTAACGTCCAGGGGGTCTTAGTTCGAGTTGTCATTGTTCCACGCATCGTTTGCTTCTTCTGAACCTGTGTCGTATGATGGATGCGCGTCTCGGAGCGGGCAAGCCGGTTATCACCGAGGCTTCACTCAGGCCCAAAGAGAGGTGTTGCCGCTCAGTCCAAAAGGTGGGTTTTTCTTTGGGCGGCAATCCCCACCTCCAGAAATCTTCTTTTCATGACTTGCCATCCGCTGTATTGTTGTCGTTACAAAGCTTCCTCAAGCAAGACTTTGCGTGAACAGCAAGCCCTAGCAGTGTACCACATGGAGCATCACAGCGAAGGCATACGATCTGACTTCACACTAAACTCTTGCAGGTCATCTTTCGGTTGCGCATGAGAGCTCTCTTCCCGCGACGTCCTTTTTCTTTGAGCCCGAAGTACAACATAGTTATCCCCTTCCTTTGCACGGAGCTACTGACATGTTGATAGCGGAAGCGAAACGGTCACATCACAGGCGGCCTGAAGACGGTAAAAGTCGTTTGTATGCTTTGAATGTGAGCGAGCATCACGAAAGGATTGTGCCTGCCTACCTTGGCATTGATCACGTGGGGCACAGGCCGCCTGGCATGGCTGTTGACGAAATGAGAACAAGGTTGTCGCGCTCCCCTTCTGCGAGAATTAGGCGCAGGAGAATGGCTTACACTCGAACACCTAAATAGCAATACAAGCGAGTGTGATTTTCAGGGTCAGGCCAGAAGCGTCTTATGCTACATAAGGTAGCCTTTGCCTGTTGAAAGGATCTCGAAGGTGAACCGCTGCCATGGGTTGGAGTTGCAGAGGAATGTAGCAAGAGAGGCGCCTCATTGCGTGTGCGTCAGTTGACCCGGCTTCCCTGTTGTTTACACTCTGTCTCATGCATTTCAGATCAACCGCCGAAACACGCTGCGGACGTCTACGAGTTAATATCTCTGCCCGCGTGTAGTTGAAAAAGCAAGAGTTGAGCGCCGTAAGACGCCCCCCAGAATCCGATGCAGACGTCACCGAGTTATCTGTGGAACTCTAATCAACAAGAAGAGTGCAAGGGAGGGAAGGGGGCATGGCTGTTTCCGAATACCCCCGAACCCAGCACCTGGTATTTTCCCCCCAGGTAGCCGACGATGACGTCGTGCGACCGGACGACGCGTCGTCCAACGACCCGTTGCTCCGAGAAGCAGTCGTCATCACTGAGAAGGTCGATGGGGGAAACTGCTGCCTTCGGTACGGACAAGTCTTCGCGCGTACCCACGGGCACCAGGCCACGCATGAGTCTTTCAGCTGGGTAAAAGCTTTTTACAGCCAGTTCAGCTACAGCGAGCTACTGCAGGGAAAGAGCCTCTTTGGAGAGAACATGCAGGCGGTGCACTCCATCGACTACGGGGGGCTCCCCAGCTTCTTCTTCTTATTCGCCGTCTTCGACAGCGAAAACGAGGCTTGGCTCTCTTGGGCCGACATGAAAGGGCTGGCGACCGCCCTTCACGAGGAAACAGGCGCCGACATTGCGCTGGTGCCGGTGCTGTACGAAGGGAAGTTCGAGAGTCTGGCTGACATGGAAGCGTGGATGTCGGCCGAGGCGGAAAAGCCTTCCGCTTTCCGAGGCCAGAGGGAGGGGTTCGTGGTGCGGACGTCAGGTGCTATTGCAAGGCACGACTTCGACCGGAAAGTGGCGAAGTACGTCAGGAAGGGCCACGTGCAGACGACGCCGGATTGGAAGCGAACGTGGAAGCAGGCTACGCTTGCTTGCGTTGATTCCTGAGACACCCGTTGGCACTTCACCGTCCGCGACACGTCGCAAGAGAGAGAAGATGAGTTAGCACTGTGCCACGTTCCCGTCTGCTCTTCCTTACGAATGTTGTAGCGTCTTTCCCCAGTACACTTGTTTTCGTAAAAGGCGAGGTGCCGCTGCTCCCGTCCTGAAGAAGCCGCCGCCGGATCGATCCAGCTGCACCCAATAAGGCTTGTAGTATGTGCCTCTGAAAGGCGACGATAACGCTTAAGTAAGCGACAACACTGGCAGGGAACGCAAATATGGGTCGTCTCATCGCGAGATGTACCAGTCCTTTGCGACGTTCCTTTGCGTTCGCTTGTGCCCCCTCCCTTCTTCCCCCTCACACTCTCGCTCCCCGCTCAAAATAATCCTACCCTGGCAGTTTCTAGCCTGACTTCTGCCGGCCGCATGATTTTGTCTTTTGCATTGACCCTTTATTGAGCCTTCTCCAACTACCGAGCGCGGTGATTGAAACATTCTAGGCAACAGCACAACAGCCGACGCACGCGCCAACGCCCGGCTGTGATTCCGTCGATTGGTCCTGACTCCCGTTTTACGTGAGCGCGTGGGGCGGGGGTGGGGAGTGGGGGGGGGCGAACACGTAAGGATTGTGCCCACATGGACAGCGCTCTCGACACATTTGAGGCGCGATTGACGCCCGAGCGTGCGCGGCAGCTACTGAATGAAGGGTACTTGGTCATCGAAGACGGGCTCGACGCGAGCTTTTCGGGCCTGCTGGCGCAGGAGATCCGGTGGCTCAACGAGGGCGGCCTCCTGCAGCCGAACCAGGTCCAGTTTCAGACCACGGGCGGGCCCATTTTCTTGCAGAAACCGAACGTCTTCGAAGCGGACTTGCACGACGCCGCCCTGCGTGAGAAGTCTGCCAACGGCGCCGAGACCTTCTGCCGGATCTTTGAAAGTGACGAGTTCGTGTCTCGGATCCAGGTATTGTTCCGCCTCCCCGCAGTTTTGTTTGGAATAGCTAGGCTCCCCTCCTTTCTTCCTCCAATCAAGGCGGGGAAGACGCTGGAAACTGCTTCGGCGCTGTGTCAAACACTGAGCGATACGCTTCCTGGGTGTTGAGAGGAGTGTACGCATTGCCTTTCTCTTCAACTTTGGACGAGGCACACGAGACAGAACGGCTCAAGCTTTTTCCCAGCCGCGCGTTCCAACTTTAATCCGGTCCAGCATTTTCCACACACGGGATGCAATGTTTCCCGACGTAGCTTGCGGCATAGCTTATGCTGTTCTGCGGTGAACCAGAAAAAGAACATGATTGAGAGAGCAAAAGGACATCAACGCTGAAGAAAGGAAAAGGGGAGCGTAACACGCCAAGTACTTCGCCCCTTTCGACTGATCCTGTTGGCAAAGCGCGGAGCCTGACGAGTCGCCACCTCGCCACGCTCTTTCTGGGAGAGTCGGGGTAGCCACTTAGTTCGTGGCCCTGTGTAGCAGGAATTGAAGCAGTAAAAAAAACCAGCGCGAAGATACGAGCACCATCCGGAGCCTGATGCTTCAGTAAGCACTCGCGCAAGTATACAGCGGGAAAGTTTCGCCTCGACCTGAGTTCGTGCTGCTCACGATTGCGGGAGTCGGAAAACCACACGTACCGGAGGGCAGGACCCCAGTATGCCTTTTGTAAGAAAAGGTAAAGAACAAATAGTCCGCTTCTTAGCAGACAACAAGTTTGCGGGTCGCGCATTCCGCAGGCTGAAAGACGGAGGCGGCGTGTTTTTAGGTGACTGATCAGAATTCCCAACAGCGAATAGGCACCAAACAAAACAAAAGCGGGGAAGTCGATCAATCGGGCACACGCAAACCGTCGCTGTCAAGAGCCGCGACTCAACTATTCCTACGGGGAGAAGGGGAGGGCTGGTCACGTAGCATTCTCTGTCCACTCAGAAATGGCTTCCGGAGCTCGACCTTGGACTTGGCACCGACAACAAGACTGTGAAGCTGCAGCTCAACAAAGGCCACGGGGGCTGCTTCCCGTGGCACTACGACAACCCGTCCCGGCCGAATAAGCGGGTGTTGACGATGCTCGTGTACCTCAACAGCGACTGGGAGCCGGCGCACGGCGGCGAAGTCAGCCTGCTCCCGTTCCTGGCGCCGCCCGTCGTCGTCCCGCCGAAGCTGGGGACCGTCGTTTTTTTCAGGAGCGACCGCATCCTGCACCGCGTCCTCCCGTCGTGGGCCCCCCGCCTGTGCTTCACGCTCTGGGTCGAGGCGCCGTGGGTGAACGCGGACGAGGACCTGCTCCTCAGGAGCAAGCACTTGGCCCCGGCCTTCCGGGACGCCCTGCGCAAGAGCCCGCTCCAGCGCGTCCTGTCGCGCGCCGTCTACGAAGAGGAGTACGCAGAGAGCCTGCGGCAGTGCTTCGGCGCGGCAAGCACCGCGGGGCGCGTCTCGCTGCAGCTGCACCAGGCACACCTCCGGCAGCTGCCGAAGACGGAAGAAGTCGCCGCCTGCGTCGCTGAGCTCCGCGCGAGTAAAGCAAGCTGCTGATATATCAGCCCCCTGCGGCTCCCCCCTGACCAGTGATTGCAGTAAACGTTTACCGTTTATAAACGTTTACGTTTCTTCATTTTGAAGGAAAAACGCGTTTACTAAGCGTTTCCTGCACCAGTCACTGCCCTGGGCCCCAAAATCCCCCTCCCAGAAATTAGCTTAGGCTTAACCAGGTGGTCCGATTCTTATTTCCAATACTGCCCCCCCGCCTCTCTACGCTTAACTCCAGCTTCTGAAGCTGGACTCCACCGTGCAGACCAGATGGTGCCCGCTGCTTTTTCTGACAGCATTCTCTCTGAGATGCCCAGAAAATACCCGACCATACCGAAACAAACCTACGAAGAAACGCAAAGATTTCTACTCTCATGCCGTTTGGCTACCTTCCATTTGCTTTGTGTACCTGCGATCCCTTGCGTCGATTTCAGTTGACGTCAGGAAGTCGTTGTGTGTACTGCACAACGTGTCATCCATCAAGATGGTGATCAAAACAAGCTCTCTCCCTTCACACCGTTTGTGAGACTGTGATATCCCGCGAGATACCCGCCTGCGATGCCTTTCGCGGATGGCTTTGCCTAAAGTCTTTTTTGCAAAGCCACGTGATTAACAACACGGTGGTCGTCTATTATACCAAAGAGTGTCTCTGAGAAGAAGTCACCACTTTCCGTACTGCGTTGGTCGCCGGGTGTGCACGTTACCGCCCGACATGGCGAACAGGTGAAGTGTAAATGGCTTGCGAAGGAATGTACTTGGCGTCGGTCACAAACAGTCCCGGACACTGGCTAGCCATTACCCATAATGAAAGTGTACACCAATGAAACAAGCCGCACTCATACAACCCTTTCTTGCTCTAAGAGAACCCATTTAACAACGGTCACACGGAGACCTCAAACCCCGGAATCTCAAGCGGTTTAACTCTAAGAAGAGGAAGGTGCCGCTGCCCAACAACAACTGGCAGATCTGTGCTGAACTGGCCAGCCGGACCTCCAGCTGCTGCCCCAGCACCCCAGCAAAAAAGAGATGACCTCCCTCAAAGTGAAGGAAGGGCGGGGATTGGTGGTGGTCGGGGGTAGTAGCGGACATTTTCGGGCGTCCCACCCATGCAGGCCCCTGATGACTCGACGCAGACATGGCAGCGCGTCGGGAGCATCATTGGCGTCGCCAACCGGTTCGCGACGCTGGCGCGCGAAGAGCAGCAGTGCACGTTTTTCGCGGACCCTCCCTCCAGGCGTGGGATAGGCTCCCTGAACAACACAGGCGGCTTCGGCACCTCCAGCACCGGCAAGTGGGTGACGGAAGAGATCTCCGCCCACGTGCAAGGACTCGCGATGCTCAGCATCGCCTTGAAGAAGGACCGCTGCAATATCGCCAGAGAGTTCCCCGACAGCACGCTACTAGAAGCAGAGGCTACTGTCGAAGCGATGTTGCAACTGGCTGAAAAGTGGCAAGAAGCCGCCTCGGAAACAACGAAGAAGCAAGTATCGGCCACGGTCCTCGCGGCCACCATCCGGCTGGGGGCCACGATGCAAACCGAGACGTCGGACAAGAGCTTGAATCTGTCTTCGAAGGTCGTGTCGGGCAACGTAACGGAGCCGCTCAACAGCATCCAGGACACCGACAGCGAGACCGGCGGCGAAGACGCGCACATCAACACCGTCAGAAAGCAGAGCCAGTACAACCGTTTCCAGCCGACCGATGCAGGCCCACTTAGGCTGCCCCCAACTCCAGCTCTCCTCCGGAACATCAGCATGGACTGGGGCATTCGCGTCGCGAAAGTGTTCCATAAAGTCGGTGTGCCGTACCGCATGCCTTACGCCAGCGCTTCTTTGGGTGGAAGCCGAGCAAAAGCGGAATCGACCGACCAGCGGACGCTGTTATTGAGAAGCCCGAAAAGTGGGAACGTGGGGATCATGGTCAGTCCCGGTCACTCTGTTGACGGCAGGTCACGCCGCAGCTCGTTGGTGACGCAGGAGGAGGACAGTTACATTGTCTCGGCGGCACCGTCAGGGCCGTGGTACTTCCAGGAAATTGTCAGGCTGCAGCGCGACGCGCAGAAGGAAATGCAAATCAGACGAGACCAAATCGTAGTGCGCGGCCCTCTCATATCCCTCGATGCAAACTCCTGCTGGGAGCTGCATGGCGCCCTTTGGACCGGCCGCGGCGCCGTCGCCGCGAAGCTGTTTACGAACAACGCGCAAGGCGAACGACAGTTCCGCACGGAGCTAAGCACGTACCTCCGCGTCTCGTATCACCCCAACATTCCCAACCTATTAGCCTGGGCCCACGGGAAACCACCCGTTTGCGCGTCGTCGGACCACGAATACGGTCCCAAGACGGTGTCCCGGCCCATTACCCCGATGACTGTCTCCCCGGCACGCAGTCTCCCCAACAGCCCCCAGCCATCTCCACCAGGGTCGCCAAGAGGTGAACGGATGGCGATCCACCTCAGCTCTCCGTTGATGAACCCGAAGGAAGTCTCGGCCTTTCTCGACCGCACCCCCGGAGAGCTCGGAGTATCGCGCTTTCCTGGCGACCTGTTCATGGCACACTACGCCAACAAAACGCCGCAGGGGAAGGTGCTGGTGCTGGAGCACCTGGATGGTGCTCTGGACGATGTCCTGTCCGAGAGGAAGTTGGGTCCCAGAGGGTATCAAGTTGTTGTTGGGCAGGTGGTGCGCGCTGCGTTGCACCTGCACACAACTGTGCCCAAAGGGTTGGTGCACGGTTTAATTAACGGGTCCACAGTGTTTGTCGGAACTGATGGCACCGTGAAGCTATCTGCGATCGAGCATGCCCGCGTCCAAGACAACCCAAAAGACCCCTCTCGGCTTCTCCCGGATGTCCCTTGCAACCCGTGCTACCAAGCTCCTGAGCTGTTGCTGTCTTCCGGGCTTCTTCTGCCTTCCGCCGATATTTTCAGCATCGGATGCCTAGCCTACCGCGTCATCACCGGGATGGAACCACCATTAAACCCGGATGACGTCGCTGCTGCTCTACAGATGGCGTCGCCTTTGAATTTCAAACCCGGCGCCAATCCCAAGAAAGGCCGCCCGATTCCCGACGAGTGGGAATCGGTCGTGCGCCGTTGCACCGACATGGACCCGAAGAAGCGGCCGACGGCTGCGGAGCTGATGATCATGCTGGAAAAGATCGATGAGGAGACATGCGCCGCTGAGGTGGAGATGCACCGGAGGCGAGAATCCCTCGACGAAAACTATATTTCGGACGAAGAAGAAGGGGACAACGAGCTACAACTCACCCCACGTGCGAAGTGGACGAATGTCAACGAGGGAAGACGCAACAGTGCCGTCGCCTCTCCGCAGCGCCTTGGTAGTGTGCAGCCCAGCAGTGCCGTCGCCTCCCCGCCACGCCGTGGTAGCGTGCAGCCAACCGGCTCCGGTGTCTGGAGACTGCTACCGAGCGACTCGGTGAACACCGCAACCGCACAAATCTCAGCTCCGAAGCCGGCAGCTACAGAGCCGCCACTCAGCTCTGGGCCGCAGGGTCCACCGGCGCCTGTGTACGATCCCAGGCAGAGCTTGACCGGGTCGGCGGGTGGCAGGCTGGGTGAAGGCAGGCTGGGTGAACAGCGCGAGTCTGTAGTCATGGACCGGCCTCCTTTCGACCCGCGGTCGAAGCTGTCCCTCTCGTCATGCAGCGAGCCCTGCCATCCCGATCCGGCGCCAGCTAGCCGTGTGCCGCAGCGTGGTATCGCGCACCCAAAGGAAGACACCCACCGCAGACAGAGTTGGGTGTTCAGCGACGTTTCCAGAATGTCACTGCCAGCAGGCGCTCCAGTCCCTGGACCAGCGGGGTATGTCGCGCCCGAGGTGTCTCGGGATGTCACGCACCAGGCGACGGGTGCAGCCGTCGGTTTCAACCCGTTGCAGCCGGGTTTCCGTGCATATGGCAGCAGTGGCCCTCCCGTCGCCGGATTGCAACACACGCAAGGAACTCTATCCGGTGAGTCGGACGTATTTAACTCTTCACCACTGGGTACCACACCACATCATCACTACGACCAGCAACAACAGCAACAGCAACAGCTACAGCAATACCAGCACCAACACCAACAGCAATACCAGCCCCAACAGCAGCACCAACAGCAATACCAGCCCCAACAGCACCAACAGCAGCACCAGCAACAGCAATACCAGCCCCAACAGCAACAACACCAGCCCCCGAACCCGTTTTGGTCTGGGTCTCCGGACGCGTTCCCTTCGTTGCAGTGGAAGCAAAGCCCAGCCATTATGCCGGTCCCGGGAGCACCCGGCTGGGCTCTGTCGCCACCCACGTCGGCCTTGTCCTCTGGTCCCGCTCCCCCCGCCGGCACCCCTGCAAGCCCTGGCGACTTCCCATTTTCCAAAGCGGCCGAGCTTGCCGCTCCCGCCGGAAACGCGTTGCAGCACCCCTCCGCGTGGACACCCCCCGTCAACCGCCCAGCTTTACGGCCGGCCGTCGTCAACGTCAACACCGCCCCGCAGTACACCGCCGCCGCCCCGTACCACCAAGGCATGCCGACAGACCGGTCCGCGAAGACGCCGCTGTCTTGCCAAGGAGCCCCGCCATCCGCCGCCATGTCCTCTGGTGGCGTGCCCAACTACAGCAGCGGGACGCCGCTGCCCGGCTACCAGCAAGGCGTCCACGCCGGCGACGCCTATGTCACCCCTGGCGGGATGGCAGGCGAAGTGCGGTTTGGATTGCACGGCAGAGTCAGTTTGCAGGGAATCGAAGTCGCCTCGCGGTCGGAGTCGGCAGCCACGCAGGAAGGCGGAGGCCCCGCGAGCGTGGTGAGCTACGGACACCGGAAGCTGTCGCAGAAGTCGCGGACGAGCCGGGTGTCGGCGGCGCGAGGAGGCGAGGTGTTCGACCCGATCGCGAACCACCACCTGCTGCAGTCGGCGACGCCGTCGCCAGCGCGCGACGAGCGGCGGCGGCGCCGGTCGGTGCGCAAGACGCGGCGGCGCATCGAAAAGGACCTCCGTGACGAGCTCTGGCAGCTCGGCTGCTCCCTCGACCTCGACGACCCCTCCTCGCCGCCCAGCGGCACGACCTCCAGCAGCGGCAGCACCACCGACGGCGCCGGGTCCTCGTCCTCCTCCGGCTCCGCCTCGCCCAGCGCGAGCCCGGTGCCGTCGTCGGGCAGCTTCCACCTCGCGGGCGTCCGGCGGAAGGCGAGGAAGAAACGCGCGAAGCCGCTGCTGCTGGGCGCGAGCGCCCCGGAGGCCGAGGGCACGACGCACCGCATCGGCGTCGGCGTCAACCGGCTCGGGCCGAGGGTGCCCCTGCTGGGGCCGTCGGGGTGCGTGCCGGAGAGAGAGGAGGCGCAGCTCTTCTACGGAACGCCTGCTTCGGACAACCTGAAGAAAGACCTCTACGAAGGTACCGAGGGCGACTGGTTGCTCGAACGGAAGCAGCGACTGCTTGAGATCGAGAAGCTGAAGGACGAGATTAAGGTGCGCGCATCCTTTCTTTGTCTTTCTTTCCGATTTGAAAGTCCGCTGGTAGTAGCTACTACTGACTCATTGCCCAATGATTAAGCCGCTTGAGTTCCTTCGAAAGAACGGATCCAATATTAGGATACCCGAAAGCGCGAAGGCCCCTCAGCATAGAACATTTGCCGATAAACTGGCTAGCGCACGGATTAGTGATGATGACAAAACTGTCCGGGCCCTCGTGTGTCCGGGTTGCTGCCCGCTACTGCTTCAGCCTGGCCTGACTAAGACCGCAAGTACTCCAGTCCAGGAGGGTGTACGACAAATTGGACCAAACACAGAACATTGACGCTGAGCGCGAAACGCCGCCATTCGGCTTCCGGCAGCACGTCGCGGAGAAGATCAGTGCTGCGCATTTCCACACCGTTTGCGACGTCCACACGGAAGAAGCAACTGCGCTGCTGCGGGAGCACTGGGGCAAGTACAAGGGGACCTGCTACGGCGAGCTTGCGATGGCCCTCTGGTGCCAGCGCACCGGTGCCGGCAAGGCGACCGCCCGTGAGTTCTTCGACAAGGCGCTGGCCATAGCCAAGCCCAACGACGCCGAGCCTCTCTCGTTTTTGGGCCATTTTCTGCTGGAGGACTACAAAGCCGAAATCACGCCGCTGTCTGCGCAGTGCACGGTCGTCGTTCTCAGTGAAAACGCGATCCGGCTATCGCACCCAGCGGCGCTCCCAAAGATAGGGCACGTTGTGACGTTGCCAGTGTTTACCGGCGAAGACCAATGGGTAGTGAGCCACCAGGTGCACACTGGAGTGAAGCTGACGAGGCAAGTCGGCAGCGATGATGAATGGGGGAGCACGGACACGGAGCCATCAGGAGATCCTGTTGCTAAGCAAGTAGGAGAAAGGCATGCGCGAGAGAGACGGAGGGTACAAGGCAGGTTTAGACTAGAAGTTGACTGCACTGCATTGGAGTGGAGTCGCGCGAAGGAAGTCGTATTCGCTGATGGCGATTACGGGAAGGAGTACAACGACTGCGGCGTCTGGATCGACCTCACCGAAGGACACGCTACCAAACGAAAGTACGACCAGTTGAAGCAGAAGCTGGATACCCTGACCCGCACCTTTGCAAAGGCAGTCGAAACCGACCCCACGCACCCGCCTAGCTCCATAGGCTACTCCGAAGCACTTTCCTTCCAAAACCAGTGGGACCGCGCCGCAGAAGTGCTGCAGGAGTGCCTCAAGTACAACCCGTCTCTTGCTATCCTCCACGCGCGGTTAGCAGAGCTGATGCACTTCCACCTGCCGCTGTCGCTGGATGACGCCGAGGCTGCGTACCGTTCCGCCATCAAATTCTGCGGCTCGACTACCGCAGAGCACGCAAATCTCAAAGGTGTGCAGAGAGCCTTTCACTCGTGGTTGCAGCAGTTACAAAAGCATGCGACGGTTGTCCTGCAACCACGAATCTCGTGGGATGAACACTCATTACTTGTACTCGAAACCTGCTTGCACTTATTCAAAAAAGATGAAGCAGAGCGACCTTTCAGAGCGTACTTGTAGGAGTGACAAGAAGTGACACCGGGCACATTTTTGTTATTCCGTACCGTTCCAACTCTAAGGACCATTGCCAGCCGCGCCCAAACATTCCTCCAGAGAGGGTTCAGAACGGAGGGACGAGGGTCGTGTAACAACCTACGGGGACCGTCCCGCTTGTGACACACCCCGCACAGTCATTGAGAGGCTATGGCTTTGCACTTCTGCTGCTGGACGAAGGCAGACACTCACGCCTGCGGCGGGAACCTGTATTTCAGCGAACCGACCCTTGTTCTGCTCACCTCTAAGAGCGGTAGCACGACCACACAGCACGTAGATGCATAGCACCACGTACCACGTACCGTGGTGCTACTACGAGTAGAGGATAGGATGCACTAAACACGTAAACAGGCAACCTGGCGTCGCTCCTCGCCCAGCGTGGCGCGAAGGCGGCGGCTTTGGCTACCTTCCGAGAGAGCCTCGCCGTGGATCCCAGCCACGCCAACAATTTGTTCAACGCGGGCATGTTCCTGCGCATCCTCGGCTCGTCGCAGCTGGCGCTCGAAGCGCACCACCGCAAGACGGGCCGGGCGGAGGCCATCAAAAGGGAAGACCCTGTAGTCAGCATGGCTGCCTACCGCCTCCTTGCGAAAGCGGCCTCCCTCGGGCACTCCCAGGCTGAAGCCGAGCGCCAGCACCTGCACAGGGCTCTTCACAGGCACAACCCGAGGCATGCTGCCCTGGCCACGGCCGGGATCTCCAACGGTGAGAATTTCAAGGCGGAAGAATACCTGCCGGAGCACTTGGATCACCTGCTGGACCCTATAATTCCCGAGGACATTCCCAAGGCACTGCTGCGGCCGGATGTCAAGGTTAGGAGCACGAGTGCCAGTTCCAGCCTGAAGTCACGGCCCTCGAGGCTGGACGTGGTGGCCGGCCCGCTGTGTGCTTTCCCCCGCAGCTGAGGTCTTGAGTCGGCGGGTCATCTCGCACACCAATCGAGTCGTTATTCACCGTAGCGAAGCGAAGCCGCACGCCGTGGTTCCAGACAGGACACCAATCCAGACCCACTCTTCACCAACTCACGCCATCCCGGACCGAATCCCCCGCACCGAATCGGATTTGCCACTGAGCTTCGTGTGGGGTTACAGCAGGTTTCCTGTTTTGCAGTTTGCAATAAAGCAACGCGTGGTGACGCATGCGATACTACTTCGTAACCCTCATCGAGGCGCAATTTAAACACATGCACAATGCCGGAAGAGCATGCGTGTCGTGGTAGCATTGGCTCACTCTGTCAAAGGTCAACACCACAAACGCAACAAGAGCGCGGAAGAACGAGCCTCCTGGTTAATCCAAACAGACAACGAACCCTGTAGATGCTCCTTAGAAAATACAAACACGCCACGCTTCCCCGCAACATTTTCTGTTTTGAGAAGTAGGCATTCACGCAGGGAACAGCAGTCATTTTTTTGAACCTCTGAGTATATGCTGTTCACGGCCGTCGTGAGAAAACGCGAAGAGTTATCAAGATTTCACTGCTCTATCTGTAGCTGTCAAGCTTAGACCTCAGGTATTCCTTACGCGGCTTGGTGATTGCGGGTCGGGTATTCAACCTTGCCACGCAAAGCGGTCTCACCACATGCCGACCTCGTCGATGAAGACATACCTGCCGTCAACTCACAGCATTGTGTCTCCTCCAGAATGACCTTGGTTAGTCACTCTCTCGCCTGTCCTCGAAGCTCGTATCATTCTGGTTGGGCACACACGACGGTAGTCACTTCGTTGCGCGGGTCCTTGCAGTGGTTGTATCCCTTTAACTCCCCCCGTTTCCCCCGTTTTTCCTTAGAGTCACGAACTACGATTACAATCGGAGACACGAGCCGAATAGAGGTCAACTCCGAAAAGAAGCGAGCAGTGAGCTGGGGAAACGTAGAACCAAAAAGCGCTGCTTCTAGCCGTTCTGTTCCAATTTTCTCTGTCGATACGAAAAAGGCACCCTTTTGTTCGTCTTGTGCACAAACCTTTTGTCCCGTCTCTTTCGATTTTTTGGTGAACGATGGGAGGCACACAGAAAGGGCTTCAGGGCAGCATTGTGATTCTGGCAGGTAAGTCCCAGAAGAACCGAACAGCAGGCCTCCGGACAAGCAGAAGAGTACCGGAACCTACCCCCTAGCCACTGTGGTCAAACGATTCGCATAATCGCATTTGGGATTTTGGCGCCCATTATCGCACGGCTAGCCCAGTGATCATGGCAAACTTGAACGTTTGCACGTTTGACGAACGTTTGCGTTTGCAAAATCCATGTCAAACGCAGGTTATTCATGCCCCGGGGAGCCGCAGCGTGGGACGGAACATTTGCTGGAGGCTAGTATCTTTCTGTGCTCGCACAAGGAGAACCAGAAGAATGCCTTTTCCTTATTTTTGTCGTCGCCTGCAGCCACGGACAAGTGCTAGCAATAATTATCAAAGTTCACGTTTGCGCGTTTGCAAAACGTTTGCGTTGATATATCTTGTCATATGTACGTTTATTGATAACATAGCCTGGGCTAGACTTGCTCATTCACGCACTGGAGTTCGCAGCCGGTCGGTGGCCGGTCTGTGGTATAAGGAGATGACGGGGTGACTGACTTTCCTTGTATTTCACCTATACGCACTCCCGCATTGAGGGAGTGACTCAATGCGGGATTGCCACTCCCGCATTGGGGGAGCAAGGCCGACCACACAAACGACCGCAAAACCTACTCCCGCAATCCAGAGTGGGAGTCCGGGGCACGAACTGTACTGGTCGGTAATCAGGGAACTTCCAGGGAACACACTTAAACATAAAAGCACACATGGCCATGACAGCGAAAAGCCTTTTAGGACCCGACACGGTCACCGAAGTTCTCGAGGAGCGGTTCCCGTGCGTGGGCGCGAGAGATCCATCGCTGATCCAGATTTCAGAGAGCGAGAGCCTGGCACCTGGCGTGTTCAATACGTTGGAGAAACCCGTGACAAGGCATGTGCAGGTTGTTGGCGTTGAATTGGTGTGGAATGGCTCGGTCCAAACGCTGGACAGTTTGCGGCTGTTGCGGGATGTGAGCCGCATGACGGTGATCGCAGACCGAATCGTGATCCAAGAGGCGCTTGAATGGAAAGGCGCGCAAGTCGACGTTTTCGCCCGCCACCTGGAGTTCCGGGGGAAGGGGAGCATTTCCACCGTTCCGGAGCCCTTCGCAACCATGGCGTGGTCCGAATTCCGCGACTCCGACAACGACAGGCCGCTCAATGAGGAAGGTGAGATCATGGCAAAGGCCGGACGCGATGGGCAAGCTGGCGGGACGATCACCCTCAATGTCGGCGCCTTGGTCATCCCCGAGGGCCACACGTGCTTCATCACTGATGGGGCACCGGGGGAAATGGGTGAGAAAGGCGGGCTCCGCCCGCACAAACCGTTCAAAGACGGACCGGCTACCAAGAGTGTTCTCCCGGTGACCTTTGACGCAGTGAAGACGGCAGTGTGCGACACGAACAACACCCACAACGACTTGGGCAAGCTTTCGGTCTGGAAGACGGCGTACGGCGTGGGCGAAGACGGGTTTAAAAAATGCTGGAGCAAAGTCCCAGCGGGTTATACGGTGACCGACGTGCGCCTGGGCCTTCAATTCCAGCAATTTCTCGCACGGTTCCAGAGCACCTTGTTCGTATCCGGAAAAGGCGACGTGGACCTCGTTAGGCACGATGTCACAATGAACGCGGTGAAACGGAACACCGAGATCTTCGACGACATGCAGTTGTTCAAGAATACCGTTGCCCCGTCGGACGGCGAAGACGCGTATCCTTCAGGGAAGGCCGGGAGAGGTGGCGATGCCGGGGACATTCACTCGCCGTCTGCGTGGCTGGAGGCGTTGAAGGGGAACGTGGTTCAGCAGAAGGGTGGCGCATCCAGGACGTCGGCGGAGATTGCTGGCGGCAACCCCGGCACCCCGAGCAACTACGCGCTGATTGCGATGACTTGTATCCAGACTTCGATCGGAGAGATCGTGGTACCAAAGCTGCACGTCCACACGTCCTCGCGGAAGGCCGGGAAGGGGTGCAAACCAGTCGAGGGGGCCGAAGGCAATCCTGGCTCCTTTAAGGCAGACGTGGATACTCTCGCATGGCTCGAGCCGCGTCTTCTCTGGGCTGTCGCAACCTATGCACGCCAGGTTTGTGCTAGTGGCCACCGCGAGCAGGCATGGAACATCCTCAAGCCTTACTGGACTGTCTTAGTGTCCGAGGACGCGCCGGCCCTCGGGCCCGACGCGGCCGCCAGCCAGCAGATCATCCGCACGCTGGTTCAAAACTACCAACAGAATCTGGATCTCTATGGCAATCCTCCTGGATGGGTCCCGCGCTTCAGCACGGAGAGCTACCTCAAGACGTATCAAGTCGAGCGCAGGTTCAGCTGCCAGTTTCTCGCGGTGATGGACAAGGCCGTCGGGCTCATGTCGTCGATGTCCCAGGGGCAGGCGATGCTGGCCATCATGGCCGAGCAGACCGAAGATGTCATCGAACAGATCCGCCAGGACTTGTTCGCGTCCTACGGACGCTACGACGAGGCACGCGATGAACTAGACGCCGCCGGTGCGGTGTTGAAGACAGCCCAAAAGTCGCTGAAAAGTCTCGAGGCCAGGGCCAGAGAACTGGGCCGGATCCGGGAGAGCGACAAAGCCGTGTTAAAGGCAGTGTTCGACATCAGCGGGGCTGTGCTCGAAGCAATCCCCGTTTACCAACCCATGCTCGCCGCAGTCGGTACTATCGTGAAAGGCGTCGGGGAGTACGTCGTGGAAGCCACTGACAAGCACGACGGCGACGAGCCAACAGACGGCTGGGAGGCACTCGAGGAAATCGGAAAGGTCGTAGGCGACACGTTGGATGCCAACGCTGACGCTTTCAAAGACCTCTTCGACGAGCACTTGAAGGAAAAATACAAAACCAAGCTGGACCCCGAAACCGAGGACCTCCGCACCCAGGTCGCGCAACTCCACGGCGAGCTGGGCAATCAGCAGCGAGAGGACAACGAAACCATGGACGACGCGTACAGCCAAGTGATGCAGAGTCCCGACCTGTCCGAGCTGCTGAACACCGGGAAAGACGCAGCGAAGCTACTCGTCGAAGGGGCCGACAACCGCGCAAACCTCCAGCGTAAAATCGAAGAACACGACCTGCTGATCACGGACCTCGACAGCTTTTCCGACGGTCGTCCGCTCGACGGCTTGCAAAACGAGCTCTGCTGGCGGAGGAAGCACAACCTCCGTCAGGCAAGGGCAAAGCTCAACACGCTTCTTGAAGCTGCACAGGAAGAGGCCCGCGACCTGGAGATGGAAATCGTGGACGCAACACGGGCCGCCACGTTGAAGGCCGCGCTGGAGCGCAAGAAACAGCTCGCCGACAAGCAAGACAAGCTTGACAAGTTGATCCCCAAACTCGGAAAAAAAGACGCCGAAGACAAGATCAAGAAGCAGAACAAAACATTCAGCAAGATCGTCGACGGGACAACTGGCATCGTCAAGGGGGCCGCGGAAATTGGCGCCAGCATGAGCAAGGTCGTACGCGGACCGGCCCCCGACGGAGAAGCCGTGACCAAGGCAAAAGACAAGTTTCTGGGAAACGAACTCAAGGGCGAGTACGACGCGGTCTTAAAGGTGGTGGCTGAGGCAAAGGCCAAGCTGGCCAGCGCGTTCACAACCCTGCAGCAATGCAACCAAGCGATCGCGACCCAGGCATCCGATTTCGCCGGTGCGGTGCAATGCAGTGTCGACATCAGCCGGAACCGGCAGGCGTTTTCCCTCGGGCTCGACGTGGGGCTAAAAGGCGCGTTTGTCGCCATGCAGAGACAAGCTCAAGACCGCATGGCTTACTACCTGTATCTCTTCCGGCGCGCGTTTGCGTACGAATTCTGCCAATCAGCGGGTGAGGCTGTTGCCAACCTGAACACACTGACTGAACGGATCGACAAGTGGTTGAAAAACAGCGACGCCGCCGCCAGGCGGCTTTCGAAGACGAACATCGACGGCGACGAGGCGGCCTTCACCTTGATGTCGGTGTTGGCTGAAATGGAGGGGGCGGACGTCTCGTCCGCCGCCGACGTAGCGTTCAAAAACACGCTCGCGGAGCTGGCACGCACCATCATGACCAACAGGCTGCGTGGCGGTGCGAAAGTCGAGCACGAACTGACCATCCCCGTGCCATCAGAGCACTGCACTGCCCTGGCCGAACACGGCTCCGCCGAGCTGGGGGAATTCATCTCGCACATCCCCGGCATCTGGGACATCAAGGACCCCAAGCAGAACTATTTTTTCCGCAACCCGAAGCTCCGTGTGAAGCAGCTGAAAGTCCCGACCGGGGGATTCCTTTTCGAGCGGAACCCCCTCGGCACAAGCAAGACCCTCCGCCTTGTCGCGACCTTCGGGCACGCCCTGCCGCTGTGGGACGGCGAGCGGTTTCTCAGCTTCCGGCTGGCGGCGTCCGAGAAGCCGCTTGAAATCCAATTTACCGCGAACAGTTTCCGCGAGGAGACGGACGGTCTCTGGGCAGCCGAGTTCCTCGTGGACAAACAGGAGCCCATCGACAACCTTTTCAAAACGCTCATGGTGGCCACCACCGGCCAGTCGGTGGAGTACACCGAGCTCAACCCGTCGTTCCTCTCCGATGTGACGTTGATGATCACGTTAGGTCGTGACCTGGTCAAGTCGATCCAGTCATTCGATCTCCGGGTGGTCGCAACGGCAAACTAGGAGCCATCCAGCGCGTAGCCAGCAAGCAAATACCAGTTTTGTCTGTATGTCCCTGCACTCGAACTCGTCTCTCTCTCTCTCTCTCTCTCTCTCTCTCTCTCTCTCTCTCTCTCTCTCTCTCTCTCTCTCTCTCTCTCTCTCTCTCTCTCTCTCTCTCTCTCTCTCTCTCTCTCTCTGGAAAGGTCAACGCGGTAGGCCCTCGGACTTAGCTGGGCGTGACTAACTCTCTCTCTGAACTTCTTACCTCGGGCTTATTTTGGACCGGCCGCGTTGCTGTCCTCAACCTCGGAATCGTGTGCTTGCTAGCAAGAAAGGTTAACGGCAAACCAAGCTAGACCACTAGACTGCACTACTTGTGCCACGAAAGATACAAATCCCGATGCCATGCCGCATATAGAACATGAGTCTGCAAAATAAAACCGCCCGAACAGTACAGTTTTTCGGGAGGGGAGTTGCTGTGTGCTCCTGCGGTCTTTGTGTTTTTTTTTTTACATAAGCGCCAGCTTGAAAGGAAATGCTCGACGATGCTGCCCGACAAAGAACAGAAGGGATCCCAAGTGCTGTAACTACCGAACCACGTGTTGAACGGACGTGAGGTCATGCGGGTCTACCCCTACACGACAAATCACACAAACACAACAGGTCAAAAAATCCTGAGTGAGAAAACAACACACGGTGGTGTAAGCGAAGAACAAACAGTTGACCAACAGGTTCACCTCCCCGCACCCCAAGTCCGCCCTTCGGTATAAGTTCGTCCAGAACTTCACTCACTTAGTTCACGAAGTTCTTGATCCCTCTCTCTCTCTCTCTCTCTCTCTCTCTCTCTCTCTCCCTCTCTTATTTTTGCCTCGGTTGTTCGAGCACATTCGAGCACAAGCCGGACATGCATTTCTTTTGGGGGGTGATCCAATCGCCCAGCCAAGCTCTGGCGACCACGAGATCGGTAAGGAAAGACGATCTTGACGACGCAATGGCAGGTGACGACGTCATGAAGTAAGCTGACCAACGAGAAAGTGCATGCTAATCCATGTGGTTCATGTACTTAAAAGAACTCAATGCTAAACGAACATGACCGGGGACCACGGGCACACCAATGCCCTCGAAAGTGGAAAACGGGCACTCCTGCCCGCCCTCGTACTCGCCGACTCAGTCTTTGGAATCGCAAGAAAGCCAAACCCCCGCTAGCTCCACAAATGCTCGACCTTGACGACGCAATGGCAGGTGACGACGTCATCCGATAACCTGACTTTCAAGGCAGTGCATGCTAATCCATGTGGTTCATGTACTTAAAAGAACTCAATGCTAAACGAACATGACGTGGGTGAGTACGACAACTCTATGGCACCAAAAAGTCCAGAAAGTCCATGGTAAAGGAAGAAATCCCAAAATACCGTCACGAAAAGGCATGAAAAGACGCTGAAAGTAAATAATATTGTCGACAACGAAAGCAAAAGAATAGGCCAAAACTACGCATTCCTTTCTCTAACTGAAGCGCGTCACCAGAACTCCTTGCCAAACAAACAAAACACCAAACTGATCGTCCCTCAGGATCGACGGTAACACAAAGAAAAGGCCGCTCCGGGTCCAGGAGCGTGACAGTCAACCACAGGTTGCAAAGCTTGAGTCTGAAGCAGCACAGTGCTACAACCCCGTCCGTTCCGTCCTGTGGCTGACCGTCTCGACGAGTATGTGTTCAGCGCAAGCGCCAGGCACTAAGGTGCGCCACGCCTTGATGCTTTAGTTTGGGAAGTCGGTAGCCACTTCACCCATACGCCCGTGGCTCTGCAGTACCGCCGAACACTTGAAGCTTGGTCTCCCGTGCAGCAGGCTGTCCCTGGTACCTGAACGGCGAGCGGGAAAAAGTAAAAAGAAAAGTACAAAAAACGACATTCATTGCAATAATTTGTGGTCCGGCGGAAGGTGGGTTAGGCCGCTGTGCCAGGGAGCTGGCTGGCGGTCAGGGGCATCGGTGGGTCGCCGCTGGGCATGGCGGGCTGGCCGGCAGAAGTTTGGAGCTGCCGCGGGCCGTCATACCCATCAACCCTTATCCAGCATTTGACTCCCTACGACTGAAGTTCCCCGCTTGTTTGCCCCTGGTCCGAACGAGACCCCTACTCCTCTCTCTCTCTCTCAACGTTTCCCTCGTAGTCAGTAGCGACTTGCAGATTGTGCTGCATGCCAAGTTAGAACTACTGCTACTACTCTCTCCCCCCTCCCAACGTTTCACCTCGGAAACGTTACCTTGTGTGCATCTTGCGGAAATTCCATAGACAGCAGGGGCACCTATCACTTGCAGAAATCGCGAGGTTGAAGAGATCGGGTGTCCGCTAGGTTGTTCAAACCCCCAGAAACAGCCGGAGCCCTCTCCCGATCGTATTTCAACGCGTGAAGCGCCCGCACGTAGCTACTAGTTTGAACTTGGAATGCAGCGTAATGTCTGTGGCGATAGTGTGCACACGTCACGACTGACCACTACCTCTTGGAATGTGTTGTGTCGCTCTTGGGTCGCTTGCCTTTCGCGCTGTTCGTAGTAGTGTTGGTAGTTGGTACTAGTTGTTGTCCTCAGCTCGACCACCCTCGGCGAGGGTTTGAGAGAGAAGAGAGGGCTGTCAGTGCGCCACGCCTTCGGGTGTGCGTGCGACCGTCCTGTTGGGGTCAATGCTTTGTGGCCACCTGATGTACCCTATCAGGCGGTTCCGTCACTCCCAACAAAGTCCGGTCGCATGTATGCTAGCGCAACTCGTCGTCGGTCTTTTGAAACGAAACAAGTGTTTTCCGGGTTCGCACGCACACTCACGCCCTTGCGTTGTTCCCCCCTTCTTTGTTCGAGCCAGACTCGGAAGGAAATCGAAATTGCACGCCGGATTGAAGGATCGCTGAAGGTATGTTTTGACGTTGTCCGCCGAGAGTAGTAGAGAAGCAGCAGCGAGACTCGGTAGCAGAGACGTGAAGCACCATGTGCTTAGAGGGATTTGAATCCCGGCGTAAGAAATGATGGATCGCTGGACGTCCGATTTGCAGAGACGTTAATCCTACGAATCAACGAGAATCCGCAAAAGTCCCACCACTCCTACACCCTCGACCCCTCTCATGCAAACAACCAACCCGGCAGCGATCCGTAAAACGGAATGTGTGTTTCGATTTTACTCAAGCAATGTGGAGAAAATGAGCAAAACGCGTCACAAGGCACACCCACGGCGTCTCACTGGCGCCCGGTACCGGTGAAATAAAACGTCCAGGGCAAAGCGTGCCACGAAGACGAATTCCTCTCCCCATCGATCTTACTGTTTAGCCGTGGCTTGCTGCAGTGATGTGTCCTCATTTTCCCTTCTTTCAGTGAGGGCAGCCTTTTTCTTAGGAAAATATAAGTTTGCTGCTTTTGAGACTAAATGATCCTCCGACGGTTGAAGTTACGGATTGAAACAAACGACCAGGGTAACCAAAGGGAAGCATTAACTCCGCCCACGCCCCCTCAGTACTGTCCGTTACGAGGCGCCGCATACCACAGCACGCACACCTTGAACTGTTTTGCTCAATCCGACGCCGACACCATGGGGAGAAGATCAATATTTCAACAAAACTACGCACTTCTTTTTCCTCCCACTAAAACTACGCACTTCTTTCCATCCCCCGTCGTTTCCATCGTTCCACGAATTCCGGTTTCAGGTTGCATTGCTAATTCACCCCTACTGCACCGAAACCGCTGAGAGGGCCTTTTGTGAAGAGGCCACTCTTTCACCCCCCCCACCAAACATGCAACGTGGAGGAAATGAGCAACGTGCCATAAAGCACACCCACGGCGTCTCACTGGCGCCAGGTACCACTGAAACAAAACGGCCAGGGAGAAGCGTTCAACGAAGAACGACTTCCGGATGTGTTGTCGACAACAAACAAGTAAAGGAATTAAACCGAACGCATTTATTTCCCTCCCCCTTCCCTTGTTTTTCCCTTGTTATTCACTGGTCTGTTGACAGCACCTATTTCTCTCCCTTTCTTTCCCCTGGTTTTGGCGGGGCGCAACGTAAGGTGGTAAAGAAGCCCCGTGCTACGCGGAAGTAACGCGGCGGAAAGACTCTAGAGGCTAGATGAGCCACGTGGCAAAGAACCAACGGCACCAAAGCACTTCTCTGGAATGACATGCAGTGACGTCAGGCCCCAATTCCAGAAGGCCGAAAGCTGTAGAAACGTGTTTTCCGTTTAGCGAAGAAAGTCACCTGTGACAGGAGACGATTTCGACCGCTCGATCAATAGATCAACTAGTGGACTTTATTGGTGTCTTGCCGTGGACACACACTCTCGATAGGCGGAGCACCGTTATGAGAGGCTGTTGGCCAACGTGCGGAAGACGAACGGGAAAGAACATAGTATCACTTGCAAGTAGAAGGCAGCTAAACGAACGATCGTTCAGGACGGTGGGTGCTACGCCGCACCACAGGCTACAGACCGGGTTTCCGCGGCGGCGTAAGACTAAGAGGAAGCGCCATCAGCACCAGAAGGTGAGAAGCGGCACTTGTAGGCCGGGGCAATGTTGAACCCCCCGCCAGAAGAGCGATGGCCATGCGGTAAGGTGTGCGTTAAAGTATCGCAGTACACCGTGTATGTACGACGACCGTCACCACCGGTCGGAAGAGGCACCATCGGGCGGTGTTGTCGGAGTATCAGACAGCGACGGCAGGAAGCACCCACCGACAGCGCGGAAACACGTGGCGGGGGGGAGCAGCAGAGCAGTTTCCCGCGCTGTAGACCCACGTCACGGCGGTGCTTCACCGCTAAGCGGGACGGTGGTCGACAGCGTCTTCTCGATGACGAACGCCACGGAGAACCCTGCCACCCTGGATCCGCAGACATTCGTCAATCGACTACTTCTGCGGATGCATGGTGGTGACGCTTTTGTCGGACGAAGACGACAACGACGCCGGCTTGAAAGCTCCCAACATGTGCATTGTGTGAGGGCAGACCTTCACCAGGCAGTATTCTGCCTGGTGTCGTCATCGAGAAGACGCTATCGACTGTCACGCTCAGTGCAGTCAGCACCGCTGTGACGTGGGTCGACAGCGCGGAAACCTCGCTGCTGTCTTTCCCTGTTTCTCCACCAAATTGCCCGACTTCTTCGTCTTCGGCAAGAAACATGAAAGAATAGAATGATTGAAACTGGAACAGGAAACGAGAGAAAAGACAGCAGAGCACGTCAGCACTGTCGGTAGAACACAGCAATGTCGCCCGACCTGCTTGAAAGTGAAGCGGCCCGAGAGGTCGTTGCCGACGAGAACGAAAGAAGCACAGCGTCATACATTATTTTGTACTTCGTAGTCCTCAACGTAGCGTACGTGATGTCAAAGGTTCTGCGAGCGCTTGCCCGTTGCTGGAAGGATCGAAGCATGGCGAACCGTGGGGGGACCATGGCTATATTAGCGATCAATGCCGCAGTGTTGGTGGGGAAGGTGTTTTTTACGTTCGGTAAGCGCTACATCTTCACATACTTTGCCTGGTGTTGGGTGGCGAACGTCTCGTCGGTGTTGTTGCTCATGCTGCTGCTGTCAAACGTCGTCGGGGCAAAGTCGAAGAAGTCGGTGCTGCGGCACAGCGCGGGCTTCTTCGCTTTTCTTCTGGGTGCGTACGGGACTGTATTGTACGCTGGCACGAAGAAACAAATGGGTGCCTTTTGTACGCTGGAGAACCCGTACCCGAGTGTGATGTCCGCCCTCCCAGTACTCTACGTGATCACATTTGGGTTTCTCGTGTATGTGAAGCGCAATGGGTACTGGATTCTTGGAGAAGCCGATGACCAACTTAGAATTGGGCACGCCGTTTTCCAACGGCAGGTTGACCTTTTCTTCTCATCTCAACGGAAGGTCTTCCTCTTGCAACTAGTCATGTTTGTACTTGGCAAGTTGGCCACTCATCATTCCCGAGTCCTGATTGGCTGTGCCGACGACGGGAACAGGTGGCAGTTCCTCGGTATTCCGGCAACTGTCTTCGGCATGGCGCACACCTTGACCGTCATGATGCAGACGAAGGCGTGCGAGAGCGTCATTTCCGCTGGTCTCGGGCCGAAGAAAATTGACTAGAATCTGTGGCCGAAGGTTGAGCCCTCTTCGATTCGCGAGAAATTGAATGGATGAGAGCATCTTTATTATGAGAGCCTTTCTCGAACGGGGGCTCCCTCGTTGGAACCAAGGCGCTGTTCTTCGGCTAATCTTATTGAATTATCTGCGTTCACCAGACGTAGTTCGTCCGCAAGTGGATGAGCCTACGAGCTATTGATGACCAAGGGCTCTATCTTGCCCATAGCTACTCCTACCTGTTAGTCAACTTCGTTCTTGTTCTTATCGCATCCGGAAAATGTATCGCTGTTGCACGAGCCAGTACCGTCGGGCTCAGCGATTAGGCGAATCACTTGCCTTGAGTTGGCGTCCCGTGTGTCGTGTTCAATTCATTGCTTTTCCGCAGTCGCCGTGTCCATCGATCTTTCTAACAACTATTGCCGCGTTCCACTCATTCTGGCTACTGACGCGGGAGAAACCAAGAGCTGGCAGTCAGGCATCCGAAAGATCGCTCACCTGATCCTGCAGCTCTCGCATTGGGGTATCACTCATCCTGGCGACAGTGCAAAGAACCGAGGGCAAAGCGAGGTCTACACCAAGAATCCAGCCAGACCGTGAGTTCTTGTGTCTAACAAATGCAATTTGTCAAGAACAAAAACAGATGGATGGCAGCGTACTATCCTCACTCCCGATGAGCAAACCAGGTTTGAAGGAAGTGCGCACAAACAACGAATAATCCTGGACACAGAGTACAGTATTATTAGGAACCAGTATATTCCTCCGGTGTCTACAGTCCGAAAGAATTGAACGAGCGAAGCCCGCTTGCCTTCGCTGGCGAAGGCAGGTGCGTTTTTAATTAAAAATAGGAGACTTTAAACCCGGGTCTTCGAGCGAATTTTTACTCCAACAAAGCAGGTTCCTCGAAAGAAAACACTACAAAACAAAACCCCCACTTTTATCCTCAAGCTACGATGATGCGCGCCACCAGAACCCTTTGCTCCTCGTTCAAGCCGTTGAACAAGCAGGTCCTCGTCAGGAGGAAGGTGCCCGAGCAGCAGACCTCGGCAGGGATCATGATCCCGCAGGCAGCGCAGCAGAAGGCGAACGAGGCTCTGATCGTCGCAGTCGCCGGTGAGACGAAGGACTGGTCCCCTAGTGTGGCCGTCGGTGACTCCGTCCTCCTCAGGGAGTGGGGTGGACAGGTCGTCAAGATCGACGGCGAGGAGCTTACCCTCATGCGTGAGGAAGACATCCTTGGCGTTATCAGCGCCTGAACGTCCCCTCTTTCTTCACCACTGTCTTGGCCGACATCAGACGGCTATATCATCGAGCCACGGTTGGACGCGGCAGGAGGTGCAGAATGCTGAGAGGCCGGCTTCTTTTTTTCAAGACTTGTTGTTTGACTTGTTCTTCTTCTTCTTTGGTCGTTATACCGGCGGGGTTTCAGCACCTTTTCTCTTGGGAGAATTCCTGCTGAACGTGACTACAAAAATGAACCGACGAACGGCAACGGCATAGGCTGGTAAGGTTGTGCGGAAGCTTTGAAAGCTGGGCTCACCTGTAGCCCGGCACATCGCTGTTTCGCGGATTACTTCAGGTGGAGTCCCGTTTCGGTTATACCGTCACGTGTTTGGAGAAGATCTGTCAGTTGCTGCTGCACGTCTCCTCTTCTCGTTTTTTTTTGTATTTTCTTGCTTATTTCAGGCACACGCCATGTGAGGAGAAATTGAGCCGCCTGAATGAGAGGGCAGGCTTTATGTCGTCGGAGAAGCAGATCCCCAGAGCTTCGGATCTTGGCTATGAACGAATAACTCCTGTACTCCTGCTCGTGTGGTGCAGTTCTTACTCACTCGCTCTCTCTTGCATCCTCTCTCTTTTTGGCTCACCGCATCATTCTCCCTCATTGAAGTCCGGTACCTCTGCTAAAAAACAGGTTTACGTAGTAGACAGACGGGTACAAAAGGTACAAAGGTGCAACGTAGCCCAGCAGCCCGCCAACCGTACAGGTTCCACCAACAGGGTTCGGCAGAGTTTTCTCTTCCGAAGGCGGGTCAAAAAGGCTCCTCTGCCGTCATTTCTTTTTCTTGTTTTGATTTCCCTTGTTTTCTCGCCTGGGTTAGTCGCTTTTCGCTTTCTGCTTGATAGGAGAGCTCGTTACTCGTTTCCAACCGCTCAGACGTTCAGACAACAAGCCGAGTGCATACAAGAAGCGAAGAGGACTGAGCGCTCGCCGGCGTAAATGCAAAGAATCTGTAGTGACAGCCTGCATTAGCAGGTAACCACCCAGGTGGCTACCTGTTCGGACGCACCTAGTCGTGTTTCCGCGCTTTCTGGGCTCGTCTCTTCGCCTTCGGCGGCCGCTTGACGCCTTTACCTTACCTTCCGGGCATGCCTTGCGATGAGGTCTTGTAGCCAGGCGACAGACTCTCTCCGTCCCGCTGGGCCCAGGTACAGTCCGCGCGCGCCATTCTATCACTGCAGCCAGCTATCAATCGCACGCCCAGCACACCCTTTTCACGAACGAAGGTTCCAAAAAAAGAAAACCGCCGCGAGTACACGGGGATGTCGTCGTACCCGGTGAAGACGGACCGCCCAATGGTCACATCTCCGTACGGCGCGCGTGTCGTGACAGAGGCGCCGCCGTCGGAAAGAAGCAGAAGCCGACGGCGGAGAAGGCGGGGCGGGTCGTCAACCAGCGAGAGCAGGAGCAGAAGCCGAAGGAGGCGCCGCAGCGAATCGCGTTCGTCGAGCCGTGACTCGAAGCGGCGCAGGAGAAGGCGATCCAGCAGCCGTGTCGTGCCTGAGTCCGAATTGAACAACAGCGGCACTGTGAAGAGACGGACCGCAGAAGACGTGCTGGCAGCTCGCAGGCGCTTCTGGAACGAAGACACGAAATTGATCGACGCGTACGACCACCATGACCGTGCTCCGGAAGATCGCCTGCATGGCGTCGGAGCGTCGTTGTCCGAGTTCGAACAAGGATCAGCTGTCGTGCGCGGGACGTTGAGCATAGAAGGCGTCAATTACTCTACGTTCGAAGCCCACAAAAAAGACAAGCCGTACTACGCCGAGCGTTTCCTTGACGCCTTGCGCGACGACATCATATCCGAGGTCGGGAGCGGCGTGCGGAGGGAGGACGTTGTCCTCAAGGTATTCCCGGGCGCCGTGAAAACACTAGTTCTGCAGTACGACGAAGGGACGCCCCGAAGGATCCGGAATGGTACGTGGAAGCCGGCAGACCCGAAGGTGCTGAACGCGGATTGGTCGATCTCAGTGGACTACGCCATCCGAGCGCGGAACGCGGCGAGCCAGCAGCGCATCGCGATGCTGATGTTCCGCGCCTTGACCGAAGAGAACGGTTCGATGACGACGCACAAGACCAGGCACGCGTACGTGAAGTGGCTGGACCCTACCTACGGCGACCCGCGCAGGCTCGTCGTCTGCAAACCGCCGCTGACTGCGATCCAAAAGCCGGGCGGTCCGAATGCTCAGTCACCCGCTCCGACGGTACCTCCTCCAGCCACTCGCGCTGTTTCTCCCCTGCGGACTGTACCAGTCGACGGTGTGTACCCGGATGCTGCGGCGGGTCGTTCTAATCCACAACGTCCACACGGCATCCACGACGTTCCCTCCCCCGGCAGGCCGCAAGGCGTGCCTGAAGATTTCTTCGGGCCTCAGTCCGTGTCCAGTCCGATCCCAGGGACCATCTACCACTGCTCGAACGCGCCTCCGGAGGCAAGCAGGATCCGAGCGCAGAATTTGGAGGCGGTGGAAGGGTTCGGCGGGCAAATATGGAATGGAGGCTGCCCACCCGGTTATATGCCTGCACTCAGCTGTTCATAGTTGTTATGAAGATCTGACGTGTGGACATGGTACCATTCCTCTTCAGAGAGATGGAAAGCTCGACCAGGGTTTACTCGTTTCCAATCACTCATTTTGCGTAGAGATTCCGAGCTCGCTGTGGCTGACCCTTAATGCTGTGGCATTGAGCTGCTCCTAAACTCTCGCAACCTGTGGACTTGGTTAGCACCTGCCGCTGGTTGTCTCATTTGTACTGTCATGTTTACCACCCAACACCTGTACCGACAACAATACTGTTACGTTCCTCCTTTTGTAAATGCGGCTGCCGCTTCTTGTTTTTCTCGTATTGTACTCAAGTTTCCAGTCGTGTCACTTCCCAGCTCCCGCCCCGTCCTCTCATCGATGTACAGATGCACTCCGTTCTCTGCTCAGTTTTTCACCTTTTGCATTGACGCTCTACCCCTGATCACAATTGACGGTGACCGACGTACGTGTTAACCATTATAATCTTTTTACTTGTCTACAGGGACGCTCTGAACGTGCAGCTTGTGATTATAATATATTTGCGAGAAGAAAGTACGTGCGCTCGGCTAAGGCCGGCGCGTGGCGAGACTGGAGGCAGCAGTTAAAGTTCGGGGAACAGCAAAGTTCGGGCGAAGCTAAGTTCGGGCAATGCTAAGTTCTGGTGAAGCAAAGTTCGGGTGAAGCTAAGTTCGGGCGAAGCAAAGTTCGGGCGAAGCTAAGTTCGGGCGAGCAAAGTTCTGGTGAAGCAAAGTTCGGGCGAAGGTGAAGCTAAGTTCGGGCGAAACAAAGTCCGGGCGAAGCTAAGTTCTGGGTGAAGCAAAGTTCGGACGTTCTGGTGAAGCTAAGATCGGGCGAAACAAAGTTCGGCGAAGCTAAGTTCGGGTGAAGCAAAGTTCGGGCGAAGCTAAGTTCGGGTGAAGCAAAGTTCGGGCGAAACAAAGTTCGGGCGAAACAAAGTTCGGGCGAAGCTAAGTTCGGGTGAGCAAAGTTAGGTGAAGCAAAGTTCGGGCGAAGCAAAGCTCGGGTGAAGCTAAGTTCGGGCGAAACAAAGTCCGGGCGAAGCTAAGTTCGGGTGTAAAGTTTGGCCTCGTACCCGGGGCCCAGCACGGGGGGGGACCGCCCTGGGGCAGCCTTTTCCCGCCGCCCCCCCCTCCGGTATTTCTCCGGGGGGCTGAGAAACTCCGCAAAAAACGCAAATTTCGGGCACATCAGGCCCCGAAACGACAGCAAACCTCGAAATAATCTTCGACCGGAAAAGTGTCATGGGCGGGGTTTGAACCCGGACACACCGGCCTGAAGGCCGACACCCGCTCACTCTGCCACCCATATACATTTTCCCAGGGGGAGAAAAAGCCAGCTCCGCGCTATTATCTAGTTCAAAAACAATACACTTTTTTAGTGTAGAGAAAAGTGGGGTTGGCTCGAATAGAGGCTATTCACATTGCATGTTCATAGGACCTCCAGTCTCGAAAAACATGGCTGTTCCTGTCTGCACTTGCCGAATCTCTTCGGGACGATGATCGTCAACTACCTCATTGCACAATCACAAACCACTCAAGGTTGTAGGGATACGACGACCCGCGGGGGGGGAAGCTTCGAACTCAAGAGCGATGATGCGTTCCGGTCACACGGGTGGGATGACGAACACGAAGCTGTTGCTGGTAGTCTGCGGCGTTTCAATGATGATGAACGTCAGTTTAGTCATGAACGCCGGCTTGGCTTCAAGCTCGTGCACCCAGCAGCTCCAGATGAGTGAGTTGAACTACAAGGCAACCTTACGCCAGCTCGAAAACGAACGCAAGCGGCAAACCGGCGACTCGAAATGTCCAACGTGCCAGGCCTGCCCGGAAGAAGCAGGGCAGGTGGTAGAAGTCAACGATGAGGAACAGGACCAACAAGACGTCAAGGTGGCACAGGTGGCACAGATGGGCACAGACAAGAACCCGCCGTGGGTTTGGCTTCCAGGCAGGGAGATCGTCGACTTTCACGTGTGGAAGCCGGAGGGCTTCAAGACCGACAACACGATTTACGACCCGAAGGAGGACGCGAAGCTGCAAGAGCTGTTTTCGTCGGACAAGAACAAGTACGCCCGGTCACCCATCCCGATGGGCTCCGCCAGGATCCGCGTGGCGCCGGCAAAGTGGATCACGCTCGACGAGTTCGCCTTCGCCCACGACGTCTTTTTCGAAGAGTGGCAGCGGTTCTCCTTCGGCAACTGGCTCGGCGTTAAGTGCCAGCAAGACCCCATGGACGCCTTCGCGATCCAAGACATGCTTTGGAGGGTCAAGCCGGACCTCCTCATCGAGGTTGGCACCAACAACGGCGGCGGCGCCATTTTCTATGCTTCGATTATGCAGACCTACAACCCGAAAGTATGCAGCCTGCTGGCCCCGATGATTCTTAGCTTGGCCTCTTCTTTTATTTTAGTCGTGTCATTTTCCACACCCCACACCGCGAAGCACACTCGATCCCATTCGCTAGTGAGCAAGTTGTCAGGTTACTATGTCGGAGGATGGCATCTGACCGCGGTGTAAGCTTCTTTCGCTGAGAAGACGCATGCCAAGAACCGGCGTCATCCTGTTTACGAACACCGTACTGCCTGGCTGTGTGACGAATAGGTACACTGAACGTCGTGTTCAGCACTCGTACTTTATTACGCCCGGATCAAAAAAGGAGTTGGATATGAAAGGGCAGGAGTTGCCATAGCCCCAATTCAACCCAATACAAATCTTTGCAGGGTCACGTGGTGACGCTGGACGTCAAGCCGGTGAACCAAAACTGGATGACCGGGAAGAACAAGGACAATTGCAAAGGCTGTATCACGGGCGACGAGCACCCTCTGTGGACCAACACCGACATTATTAAGTTCATTCAAGGCGACATCACGACAAAGCCAGTGCAGTTGCAAGTCGAAGAGTACGTCAAGAAGGCAAAGACGGTTCTTGTTGTAGAAGACGCAAGCCACAGATACCCCGAGACCCTTACACGCATGAAGGTCATTGCTAAGTACGTGACGCCAGGATCTTACATGCTGGTTCAAGACACGAAGATGGATCGCTTCGTGGGCCGGCTGCGGAAGAAGTACGGAAATCTGAAATTTGGTCCCATGCGCTCCGTCGACGAATTCATTAAGTATAGACTTTCTTTGCATCTATGTTTCTGCACGTCGCCGAAGTTCTACATTCTACTTTTCTGGAATACGGGGGGAAGAAGTTGGACTCACCAGCAAATGCCGGAACGAAAGTAGCAACAAACCGCAGCAGAAGGCGTCAACCTCGCAGAAGTCTGTTTCAATGCTCTTCCCTCTGCGAAGAGCTAAGAATTATGCCAGTCTCGCTGATGCCCCTTCCGATGACTGACTCTCTTTTCTATTGCGTACAACGCGGACACACCACCCCCACACACAGCGCAAACCAAGGCTGGCAGATCGACCGGACGTTTGAGTACTACATCTACTCGCAACATCACAGGGGATTCCTAAAACGGGAGGGATGATGGTGCCCTTGAAGTATGTGCCAAAGTGAAGGTGACAACACCATACCAAGTCTTCGGGTACGCGCGAAGTAAGCAGCAAATTTCTGCTGAAGTCTGATAGCGAGCAACCCGATGCTACGCAATCCTGTCCTGGCTTTCCAGCCAAACCCGATGCGGAAGAGTCGTGGTGAGTTCTACACGAGAAGTTTCAACCTAGGAACAGACACATCTTCAGCCTCTTGCTCCGTAGTTTGTGCCTCTGGGCCATACATCTGCAGCAACTTACCTTCTCACTCACATGGTACGCCCGCTGTTGCCTCTATGACTTTCAAGTGCGGCCGCAAGAGCAAATATGGGTTGTGCTCATTATTGTTTGCCGTATGGAGTCACCAGTGGAGAAAAGTAGGGGTTCCCCTTCCAAAAGATAACTGCCCTGTCGTGGGACAAGTCTTTTCCAGCCCGCGGCGCGGTCATCTGATGATCTCTCGTCTTTCTGATGTGTCGTCTGCAAACTTCACTCAGAGCACCACTATGGTTTCTTTTGGCACGGATCAACACCCGAACAGATATTATACCTTGTGTCCTAACTGACCAAACCTGCAAAGTTTGGAAGATAGCCCGAGTCTCTGGAATAACTTCGTCTGCCTCCCATGCGCTGCGAAGCGTGAACAATTCAGAACCGTGCAGTACTCAATGACGTTGAGCAAATTGGCGATCTGCGTCCTTGACCTCATGCCTGAGTATTGCGCATGACGTAACTGCTCGTTCAAAGCGCTTTCATATCAAGACCCCAAGCCGCCGTACACCGCGCAATTGCAAAGAAAGAAGAAGTCCAGGACGGAACACGACGGCGCTTCCCCATGAATCCGTCCGCCAGCTATACCCTCCCGGCTGCGCAAACACATGGCGCTCATCCGTACTGTGACACGGCTGCAGCCCGCACCACGCCTTGACGAAACGTCTTTTGCCGTGACGTGCCTGAGACGACCGGAAACCTTCGGAGAGAATGCTCCCGGCACTCAAACTCGTCTTGAGGTCGACCTTATTTTGAATGTGCCAACGCGCTTCATTCGGCTATTTCCACCCAGCTCTTGAGTGTTTTTGGACATCAAAAGAAGGATTGGTGCAGGACTTCGCAAGACTTCGAGCCGATCTTTCCGCAAAACGGCCAAGTTCCAGACCATCGTGTCGCTTCATGAGCCACAGCACTCAAAAAAAGACACGTGGCATCGTGTGACCAGACGGGTTAAAATCCCGCGACCTCGTGCGGAGTCCTGCCCTCGGTAGGTATACTTGTGCCTCTCAACTAACTATAACTAAGTTTTCCCTCTCCGTTTCTGTTTTTTTGTTCTTTACAACAGGGCGTCCCCCTTTTGCCGGCGTTTCCTGCTGGGTTTTCCTTTTGCAAAAGCAAGCTAAGCTTTGTAACCCTATGCAAGCAAAAGATGCTGTTTGGTTTCACTTGGCATGTTGATACCTGCCTTCCTGCAAAGCAGAACATGAAGGAACAAACAATTCTGCCGTATTGCCCGAAGCGAATATCTGCGTTTGCTTGCAGTTTATGCACCACATAATCACGCTCAAAATCACCGGTCGAGTTTCTGTTTTCAACAAACAAAACTACGCATTTCTTTCTCGCGGAGCACCTACGAGGCTGAATTCGAGTAGCCGGCAAAGGCGAAGTACGAAAGAAGAGTCAACGGCTCGCCACTCTGGCGACAAACGCCAAGGCACAAGCAAGGTTGCGTCTCGTGGTGTAGTTTGTTTGTCGCTCTTTCGAAAATGCTGCACGGGTGGCGGCTCTCTTTCACTCCGGTATATTTCCCTGACCCCATAATTTGTTTCGTTGAGCGGCATGCCGCTTGTTTTCTTCTTAGAGCTGTTCACACGGGAGAAAGCAAAAGAGTACAACCCCAGCAGGATCCGCACCGAAAGAGAGAACGTGCCGAGACGAGGCTAGCGAAAGTAAAGAGAACGATTACTATCCTTTCACATGCTTCCTCAAAGCTGACTACTGTACGGAAAGAATCCACAGTGAACGACAGTTCCTTCAACAGGCGGCTGCCGGTGTCTCAACATCATAGAGGTTTTCTTTTGGTGCTCACAGTATACGACACACAAGGTCCTCTGGGGTTTTATTACAGGCAACTTTGGTGTCCACCTTGTCTTGGAATGTCGGAAACGCCACAAGCTAAGTAGGGCGTCTGGGAGGGGGGGAGGGAAGGGGGGGCAGGGAAGGCACGGGACATGGACTCGTTCGTTGCCGACTATGAAGTCGAGGCGAAAGATCGTCGGAAGATCCCCCCCGGAACTGGGTGCTCGCTTCGGGACTGGAATGACCTATGCCTTGGCTGCCGGCGCCCCGTCCAGCGGAAGATAGCGAAGGGGGAAGTCGCCCGCCACAACAAGAAAGGCGACATGTGGATGGTCTTGCAAGGCAAGGTGTACGACGTGACGCTCTTCGGCAAGCACCACCCTGCTGGAGAAGCGATCCTTCTCCCCTGTGCGGGCAAGGACGCGACGCTAATGTACAACAAGTTCCACGCCTACGTGCAGATCGACCCCCTGTTAGGCGCATTTTGCCTCGGTGTCTTGGACCCACACGCCACATACGAACCGCCCCCTCCGTACCAGTTCCGGAAAAGCAGCGAAAGCACCGCCGAGAAAAACGGGCCGACCCAAGACATCCCAGTTCCAGGAGCCAGGGGCGAAGCAGATCCGAGAGCGAAAGGCGGATCCCGATTTTCCGCTCCACTTATCACGGCAAGCCTCCCCGAAAAGAAAGGCGCCGAAAAGGCCGCCACCGGCTCGTTTCCTCCTTCACTCGGCTTGGCGCCCAGGAAGGTGTCGTCCTTTGCTCGGGCAGTGAACGAGCCCCCGGCGAAACCGCCGCTTCCCTGGAAGCCTGGAGAGCCGTTGACGCAGGATATTGTGTCCAGCAGCTGCTCGAAAGACCGCCTGTGGACTATCATTCACGGGAAGGTGTACGACCTGACCGCCTTCGCCAAGTCGCACCCGGGCGGCCCTTCGATCCTTTTCAAAAACGGCGGCAAGGAGTGCGGCGCCGAGTTCGACAAGATCCACTCGTTCTCGGCGAAGGCGCAGCTCGCCGACTTGTACCTCGGCGACCTGAAAACGAGCCCGAGCGCCCTGCTCACGTCGTCCGCGTGGGCGCCGCCCCCCGGCGGCAGGGCGAAGGGGCGGCCGCCGCCCGGCTCCGCCGCGTACCCGCCCCCGCCGGCCGCTGCGTCCGGCGGGAGGGACCCAGCGGGCGTCGCGCTGAGCCTCGTCGCGAAGCGCGACATCTCGCCAAATTCGGCTGTTTTCCGGTTCAAGACGGACGATGTCCGGCGCTTCGCGAAGTTCCCCGTCGCCGGCCACGTGCGCCTCTCCCTTCAAGACGGAGGTGGAGGCGCCTCGAGACCGTACACTCCCGTGAATGTCGACGCAGACCCGAAGGCCGGTCGTGTTGAGCTAGAGTTCGTCATCAAGAAGTACGCGGCGGGGACGCTGTCCGAGCCCTTGCACGCCCTGGCCGTCGGCTCCCGCTTGTTCTCCACTCTGCCGCTGGAGCCCCGGCGGCCTGTTCCTCTGAACAGCCCGTGCTACGTCCTTGCCGCCGCTGGCACCGGGATTGCGCCTATTTTGGCGCTGCTCGAAGCGTTGATGGCGGCGCCCGGCGGGCGGCCGACGCAAATCAGGCTGGTTTGCTGCAACCGGACCGAAGCCGACGTTTTGCTGCGGGAGCGGGTCGAGCAGGTTGTGGCGCGGGACCCGGCGTATGTCGTGAAGCACTACCTCAGCGACGAGCCGAAGGCGCGGGTGGGCAGCGGGCAGGTCGGCAAGGGCGGCGGTGTCGTGCGGGAGAGGTTCTCGCAGACTGCGTGCGACGATTTCTTCGCGCCTCTCGCGTCGAGCCCGTCGTCGACGACGGCCGTCGTCTGTGGCACCCCCTCCTTCAACACCGCTGTCAGCGCGTGGCTCCAGCTCTTGGACTTACGGCCGATCGTTCTGGAATGATTGAAAAGGTGTATGCAATGCTCTGTTCTCCACTCGCATCCAGTGGTCGCCCAGTAGAAGCAGTAGCAGTCGTGCGGAAGAGCTTTCAACACCGCTCTGAGCGCGCTGCTGCAGCTCTTCGACATGCAGGCACACTCAGGATGCGGGGCAGGATGGCAGGAGGGAGGCCCGCACGACGCTGCTGGCTCTGAGGTTGTTTTGTGACAGGTTTTCCACCTCTTGATCGAGTCTCTGTCATGTATGGTAAGCCTTCAACACTGTTCTCACGCGCTGACAACATCTTTTATTGGTTATTGAGCCTCTCGACACCACAAAGATATCCACGTCACGTAACGATGATGCTCCGAACCACTGTGTCGCATCGTGATGATGATGATAGTTTCTTACGGCCTGAGACTTCCATAGATACGTCCACGCGATAATACTGGCACATGCACGTTTGCGTCACGCACGATGGTGGGGTTCGGTGCCTGCAACTGCATTCGTTCGCCGAAGCGATTCCCGGACTGCCCTTTGCCTGCTTCCAGTTATCATGGCACCCTTGAGTTCCTTTTTGAAAATGCATATCTCAAGAGGCTGTTGGAAGACGGTGAGGGTCATGTGCGACCTTGCGCACGCTGTGTGCAGTTGCCCCATGAGGGACCAGATGTAACGAACAAAAGCGGAGTTTGTGAGAGTCGAGTTCGAACAGGATTCATCTCCGTGTCAGCATCACTCCTCCGCACACTTTCACTCTCTCTCAAGTTCGACTTCGTTCAAAGGGCTCGCCCGACAATATTCCGACTGTTCAACCTCCGCAACATCTGTGCCTTTAAGGTGAAGTGTTTGCACACAAAAGCACTAGTAAAACAGTGGACCGATTGTCCTTTTCCTTGACCCAGCACGGCTTGCATCTGTATAGAACTCGTCATCGCAAGAGGAGTAAGCGTCGGCGACGACAGGTCACACCCGCTTGTCGGGTAGTACAAGGTCAGACCTCTCTAGCTGATGAAACCTGAGTATCCGCAGAACGTACCCGCTCAGTAAAAGGTGCTGCTTCCATCAAACGCAAGCCGCCGCCAGCAGCTACAAAGAGCCCGCAGCATAGCAAGACGGCACTCCCACAAACCGACCCAGCTGCCAGAAGGCCCTCTACTTCTACGCTTCGCCTCCAATTCGCTCGCAAACAACACTACACCCAAGAAGAGGACAAGGGGGGGAAAAGGGGGGGTACAATGCCGCCCAAGAAGAAGGCGAAAACATGGATCATGGGCCCCGGTGGCGCTCTGATCGAAAAGACGGCCGCCACCGCGCATGCAGCGCCAGTTTCAGCGGCGGGAGGAGGCGCGAGGGGTCCGGAAAGACTGACCGACGGCCTCACGTCGTTTACGCCGGCGGCAGTTGCGATGAACATGAAAGGTCCTGCGCAGTCGAAGAAGACAGCAGCGGCGCCTTGGACAGCTCAACGCAGGAGGAATCAGGAGCTGTCCACAGTCAGGAGCGAGATTGCCGCAGGTTTACCGCCTTCTGTCCGCTCAAGCAAACCGTCGAGTAAACGCTCGAGCAGTACGACCAGCAGTAGATCAAGCAGCCGCGAAGTCCAGAGCCGAAGCCCGTCGCCAGCTGCGTCTGATGCCTCAGGGTTTGACTTCGTTCGTGCGCCTATTCCTCTGCCCCCTTCTCCTGGAATACGTGCAACCCCGTTGTCCAGAGCCTCACCAAGCCCAAGCCCTATGCGTCTTTCACGCCCAGCCCTTTCCCCGGAACCCGCTTCTGACAATACGCGCAAGCGGAAGACGATGACATCCTCTCCCAAACCAGCCAGAGGTTCACTTGACCCTAACCTACTCCCGCCCGTGCCGAAGGTCGCGCGGTCCGGCACAGGCCCCCGGGGCTCTTCCTCCACTGCCAGCATGTCCAGGACCGCTCAGCCCAGCAGCATAGCATCCCCGGCAGATTCTACAGCTTTGTCGGCAGCCCAACAACGTACCACCGTCCATGGTGCGGTGATTCCACCAGACGCAACCGCGTTGCCGACTCTCCAACAACTTATCAACGCCCAATCTCCCGTTGTCTCACCACCGCTTGACCTATCTAGGCCCCGCAGTGAACCCGGCCCAAATCCGGCTCGAGTACATGCCAGTAGGTCCAGCAGCACCGTCAACAACACCAACGGCGTCAACGAAAGCAACGCGCCGGCCCCCAGCAACACAATCCAACGGCCGCCCGGCGCTTCGGCGACTGTCCCGGGGGGGACTCCTCCTGTTTTCGCACTCGGGCAGCCCATCACCACGACTCAAACTCTGCCTGACGCCACCGACCCGCCGCAGCAGAGCGCGTTGTCCATCGCCGAAAAGCTCCGGTTGAAGACGGCGTCGACGCTTGCGTCTGTCGGTGTCCTGCCCCCCACTTTGAACTGCATTCCGGGACCGAAGGTGGGGACGTCTATTCTTCTGCCGGGTGGGTTCCGTGACGTGTTGAACGAGCTGGAGCCCGAAAGAGCCGCCCGTCCGCGGTACTTCGAACTCCGCGGCGGGATGAAGCAGGGAAAACTGCGGAAGGCGGTGGCGGGGGTTTGCGACTGGATCGCGCCGCCGGGCAAAATAGGGCTGTCACCGTCGGTAATGAGGCAGCTGGCCGTCGAAGCGGGGGAGGCCGTCAACATAAAGGAGCTCCGCCTCGGCGCGTGCGAGAAGGTGGTTCTCGAGGTGAGCTCGGCGGCGATGAGGGGGAAAGGCGAAGACGGCCTCCGCGACGTCGTGCGGCAGGCGTGGGGCGGGCTCGCGTGTTTGGGCGTCGACGATGTGTTCCGCGAGGCCGGGATCCGGTTCAAGGTGACGGACACCCGCCCCAGGGAAGTGTCGTGCGCGCTCCCGCCGAAGACCGCGAACGGCGAGTTCAACCAATTCCTGCAGAACCAACTGGAGTTCCGCGTGAAAGAATCAACAGACGCGATCAAGGTCGTCGAGATGTCCGCGACGCCTGGTAAAGCCGCCTTCTTGCGTATCACGTCGGAAGACGTAGTACGTGTGGTGGCTTCGTTAGACGACTCGCAAACTGATCCTTCTTCGGAAAGATCAGGCAAGCCTCTGCATCACACAGGGAACCTGCGCTTGACCGCTAAAAAGCCGCAGGGGACTCAGCTATCGTCGACGCTGCTGTACGTCACGCAAGGGGAAGAACTCCCGACGCTTTCCTCCTTCACGTGGGGCGGCAGCAACTCCGTCGATATTCCCATCGACGGCGAAACGATTGTTTGCCACGTCCTTCCGCAGGGCGACCCCTGCACACTGCACGCTCACGTGTTAATCAAAAAGCAGGCAGCCCCCTCTGTGCAGGCAGAGGCCTTCGCCCAACAGTCTCGACCTGGCAGTGGGTTCTCCGAGCAAAGCGAGCTGATTCTGTCGTATTTCCAAGCGCTGAGTCGCGTGCCTAGCCCTGTCGAGGTTGCGGCGCGCCTGCCGTCAGGTTTCGAGCTGTCGTACCTGACCTGCTTCGACGAGCTGTTCGGGATAGAGCGTGGCAGTGCCAATGGATCGATTTCCGCTCAAGTCAGCTCGTTCGCGCCTCCGCACGCAGCTGAGTGGGCAGAGAAGCTGGCCGGCAGGTTGCCTTCGATGCCGCTGCATGTGCGCGTGCCGCTTGCCCTCACGCTTTCACCTATAGAGCTGCGGAAGTGTTCGTTCGCTGGACTGTCGCAGGCGCTTCAGAGTGCTGAAGGGCAAGTGCTGCTGCTCTTTCTGCTTTCCTCGTTGGGTGATCGAGATGTGGCAGTGCGCAATAACGCGCTTCTTATTCTGAAGACACTCAACAAGGGGTGAGCTGTTCATAAACGGGAGTGTAAGAACGCGATGTAGTCCTCTGGCTGCTAACGTGAGCAGCACAGGCTATATGTCCGGTGCGCATCCCGCAGTTCCACGTCCCACCGTGTTGCAGAGAGAAGGTTCTGGAAGTGGCTGGCAGTTTAACAGCCAGCAGGAGTCACGGGGCTTGATCGGAGAAGAGGTTGCAACGATGTGCTCCACCATTAGAAACAGCCCCTCCCTGAGCTCATCTTGCACCTAGCCCTGATGTTTCATGGAAGCGTCATCTTCTTGTTCTCCGCTCACTGCTTGATGAACGAGACTTGGCGCGCAAATCAAGTACCAAATTCAGCCAGATGAGGGTACATGGCGGATAGCATAGTTTGTTCTCTCCATCGGCAAGAAGTATATTACCTTGAGGAAGTTTTACTGGATGGTTGGGCTCTCGGCTGTAAGTTTACGTGGACGAACTGTTTCGCAGTCAGGCTCCATCAGTAGAAACATAGCACACCGAGAAGTGTTGCGGTTCATGGAGGAGGTTATTGCAGACTCTCAAGAAAACACGCAGGGGTGAAGGATTGGGTGGCGGGCGGGAGCGGGCGGCCTACGGAAAGAGAGCAAAGGCACAAAGAACGAAAACGGGCGAGAACACACCACCGAACGAGCTAAGAACAAAAGAGCTCCGGGCTTCCCCGAGCTCGAAGAGCCTGCTTCTTGACCTCCTTTTTTTGAGGACGAAAGCCCTAACGAGGGCGGACGAACGGAACGAGGTGCGGAGAAGTGCGACGTGTCACTTCCCATCCCCCCACCCTCCTTGTTTTTAACCTGGCGTATCTCAGCCATCTTCCTCTCGCTGCAGATCTGGGTTCGAACACTTGAAAGAACGGACGAGGGCACGTGCCCGTTTTGGTCAGGGTGCAGGCCTGCCGCTCAAGAGCTAAAGGCTACACTTTGATCAAGGAGCGGAAATGCAGGCTCTCCGTAATGCGTTCTCAGGCGGCGCGAAGAAGGGTGAAGAAAAGGTGCAACTGAAGAAGAAGAACCAGTACGACAAGGTAACCCACGTGAGTATTCCGAAGTACATGCTGACAAGGACAGGGCATGTCGACTACGTGGTGGAGGTCAGGAAGGGAGGAACGACTTGGACAGTCGCTCGTCGATACACGCAGTTCAAGAAGCTGCACGCTGACCTGACGGCGTTGTGTCCGATGACAATGCCGTATCACTGCGAGTATGGCGTCATTCCGGTGCTATGCGGCAGCTCCTGGACAGAAGTGACCAATCAGTCGCCGGAGCTGATCGAAAAGCGGCGAGGCTATCTCGAAGTGTACATGGAGCAGCTGCTGGTCGCGCACAACAAGTTCTACCAGGCCCGCACCGCCCTGTACAGCTTCCTCCACGACGACGAAATTCCGGTCAATGCGAAGCCAGGGCAGACCCCGTTGCCAGGCCTTGGCGCAGGAGGTGGCAAGATCGACGGTCCAGTCGACAACGTTAAAACCGACGACAAGCCGTCCGAAGAGGCGACCCGGTCCCCTACACGTTCGCCAGCTACTAACACACTACCAGTGTCGAAACAGGGCGAAAAGCAATCGAGCGACCATGGGAAGTCACCTGACGGGAGCAGCGGCGTGGCGAAGCCACCCCAGCAGGCCACCAGCTCAACATCCTGTGAAACCAAGGAGTCCGCAGTCGTTCCGCAAGCATCGCACGCAGAGATGATGGACGCTAGACTGCAAGCAGAAGGCCACGTGTTCAGCGGCTCCAGTAACGATCCGATCGAGGACCGTAGGGGGTCAGCTGCCCACCTGCAAACAGACGGCTCGTTCGAGTCAGATGTGCCGGCGGAAGCACACAAACAGGACGCGGCTGCCGGACAAGAAGAAGCCGTCGCCGCAAAAGGAACCGCGCAACTGCAAAAACAGCAGCCGGAGGCGACTGCTGAACACCAGCAACAGACAGACACCGACAAAGGGGCCGAACCGCAGAAAGACGACGGCGAGAAGGAAACAACGGTTTCAGCCGACCCAGGAGCACTGTTGTGTGCCCAGCTGCCTAGAACCGACGAGGGGATAAGTGGCTCCGTTGAATTAGAGGCGTCGGCACGAAGTCAAGGGACAGCGGGGGGACATGAGCTGAGAGGTGGCATTAGGGAAACAGCGTTTCACCAGAGAGGCAGCGAGGTAGACCGATTGAACAGCAGCTACCGGACGCAGTCTCAGCATCGAAGCTCGAACATCCCGATGGGAAAAGGTATGGGTGACGAGGAGCATCCAGACTTGATGTGCTCCGCATCGATTGCTAGCGTGCCCGGGCCTTCGTATTTTAGTCTGCTTTCCGACATGGACAATGACGTCATCGGCCAGGACGAGGCCGTCGACGGCGCAGCGAACGCGCCAAAGAACACCTGCCAAGAGTGCGGCCGGACAGTGCTCGTGCACGAATTGGCTGGTGGCGAGGAAACCACGCAAGCAACTACGCCGGACGGGATGATTCAAGGCGGTGTACCTCCCATGGGCTTGCGGCAGGGTGCCAGCTGCGCGTCGTGTCGAGGGAAGTCGACGTGGAACAAGCCTGCACAGCACCCCGAAGCAGTCGGGGCCCCTCCGCAGGTTTCGCCGAAGCAACAACAATTGGTCGTTCCGAGTGCGGTAGCCAACGCGGACAAGGACAAACGCGAGCCCGTGAGCAGCGTTGCGTCCGAGTTCTGCCGCCGGCCGCACTGGACCGACGGCGGCGCGTGCAACTTGTGCAACGGGAAGTTCTCGTTCTTCCTCCGCAAGCACCACTGCCGACGCTGCGGGAAAGTCTTCTGCGGATACTGCTCCGCCTTCACGTTCAGGATCCCTCGCTTACGCTACGGCCACGAGGTCCGCGTCTGCAAGACGTGCTTCGATGACTTGCAGGACGAGCCGCCGACTGAGAACAAAGGCACGATGCCCGTTGACACGTCCAAGTCTCCACCGCTTTCAGAGTGTTCCGACACTGTTCACCATGCAGAGATGGACGAAGGTTCCGTCAATGACATGGAAGAGAACACGGACGATCATACGGATGAAGGGAAGGAGAAGGAAAAAGAGAAGCAATGGCGGGAAAACGCGCACAAGGTCCTCGAAGAAGCTAGCGACCTGAAAGCATCGGACTTCGAGCTGGTCACAACGCTGGGCAGGGGTACCTTCGGGAAGGTCATGAAGGTGCGCCACACCGCTACGGGCGAGATGTACGCGATGAAGGTCCTGTCCAAAAAGGTCGTGCACAAGCGGCGCATGGTAGAGTACATCAAAGAGGAGAAAAACATCTTGTCCCGCATTGACCACCCGTTCATCGTCCCGCTGTACGCGGCATTCCAAACCGACCTCCACTTGTACCTGGTGCTTGAGTTTTTGCCAGGCGGAGAGCTCTACAGCCACATCTACTCGCAGGGCCGCTTCGGTGAGGTAGACTCGCGGTTCTACATCTCGGAAGTGATCCTCGCTGTAGCGCACCTCCACACCAACGATATCGTGCATCGCGACATCAAACCCGAAAACATTGTTTTGGACCGGGAGGGCCATGCGAAGCTGACCGACTTCGGCTTGGCAAAGGCCAACTTTTCTAAGCACCTTCGTCGATCATTCGTGGGCTCAGCTGAATATCTGTCGCCTGAAACCCTTCGTGGTGACCCGCAGACGTACGCCGTTGACTGGTGGTCTGTTGGAGTTCTCCTCTACGAGATGCTGGTTGGAGCTGCACCGTTCAATGGAACGAACAACAACGACGTTTACCAGCAGATCATCAACAAGCAGCTGAACTTCGATTCTTTGAAGTCCGAGACCTCGCGGTCTGTCTTGCGTGGGTTTCTGACCAGAGACGTCGGGCAGAGGTTGAAGAAGTTCGACGACATCCGGAAGCATGCCTTCTTCGCGCCGATGGACTGGGACCTGCTCCTTGCTCGGAAGGTGAAGCCGCCATTCGTCCCGGACCTCTCGCACAACGACACCAGGTATTTCAGCCGGGATTTCACCTTCGAGTGGGCCACCATTGAAGCGGACCAAGTCGCCGCCGGCCGTGCCACTCTCGACATGCTTTCCTCGAAGTTCGAGAACTTTCCCCATTTAAATTCCGGGAAGTCGGAAGACTCGCCCCGGCCTGTCCCCCTGCACGCCCTCGCCGTGTCACAAGCGATGGCAACCGACCCCAGCGATACCGATCCAACGTCGCCGCCCACCATTCCGCCGCCCGCATCGGTCTGTCTGGAGTCGTTCTTCGGCGTCTGGACACTCATGTCCCTAGAGCTCATCACAGCTACTGGGCAGATTTCGTACCCTTGGGGCTCCGACGTGGTCGGTCAGGCCATTTACTTGAAGAACGGGCAATTCTCCCTGCAAATCACGACGACAAGAGCTTCCCGATCGAAGTTTAGGGATACCGATTACAAGCGGGTGACTCGTGAGGAGATGGCTGATGCATACCTGACGTACGTCGGTTCTTTCGGCGTGTTTACGTATGAAGCGGGGGAATCGCACATCACACACCATTCCGTTGGCTCTTTGTGCCCGAACTGGGCAGAAGCCGAGCAGAAGCGGTATTTTCAGTTCGTCGACGCCTCCGGCAAGTTCGATCCGGAGCAGCTGAGCTTGGCGACGGGGAGCATTGGTGTCGATGGAATGAACGCACGAACCGTTATGCGTTTCATGCGGATTTCCGAAGAAGAACCCGTTCTCCCGGACTTCATGCAAAGACGGCTCCGCCGGCAGCAGCAGCAGAACGAGGAAACCCTCCGTAAGCAGCAGCAAGAAGAACAACAGCAGGCCAAAGAGTGCGGTCAGCAGACTCCATCGTTCTTGGATCCCGAGAGGAAATGAGCGAGAAGAAAGTAGGTGTCACCACGCGATCCAGGCCGTGTGAGGACCCTGGTCGAAATTGGCTTCCTGTAACGTGGTACGAAAGAGTTGAGCCCGATTTCGTCAGTGCGGGGCTGCGCAGAGTTGTGAAGGAGAGTACCGAGAAAATGAAGCCTCTGTACGATGTACTACTTTGGTCAAATACATGGTCGTACGGTAATCCAGCCCAGCTCGCACGAGGCGTACCTGACGCGGCGAATCTTGCCCGCAAACCAGCAATTGATGAATCCATCAAGCGCTTCAGTATGCCGGTAGCACATGCTGAGGGAAGTATCGAGAGAAGTACCAACCCCAACAACACCCGCGCACCCCGTAGTTCGCGTGCAGAAGTACAGGGCGGGATTGGGCGGCACAACCCTCCTCCTTGACGCCCGTGCAATAAGCTGCACGACTTTATTGTTTGCTGCGGCTGACTCTTTCGTAATCAACCCTCTTTTCGCCGCGTTTGGACGCAACCGAAGCTCTCGAAGCTGCCGCTAATTCCGGCTCAGCACCACAGCCACTGCTTTCAGCAATGAGTCGCACGTGCGTTGTCGGATCCCGCCTTCTGCTGCTCGATCTGATGAGCGATCACGTATACACCTGGAGTCAGCTCTTTCCCATTGTGTTACTTACCAAACGTGATATTGATTGACCACTTAGCACCGAGCTGGTCGAGTAGCGATTTCGAAGACCCCACGGATTTTCATTCCACTCCTCTATTGATTCTATCTATCCCTGAGGGAGACCTCATACTTCGGTTTTTCGGTCGAACTCTGGCTGTGCCAATCTGACCACCTTTTCTTTGAAGGTTTGTGCCGCCCTTGACATTTCTGGCCGAAAAAAGTCCGGATTTTAGGTAACCTTCGGCGGAGTTTTGAAAGGTTTGGTTCCGTGCTCGTTCCGTTCCCATTGTCCATGCTGCGTGCCCATGAGGATGTGCAGATGCGTGGATCAAGCTTTGGATACAAAAGTAAGCGACTTCAGGATCCGAACGGTCGATTGAAGGGCTACGATACTATTCCATCCCACTGTCCTACATCGCCGCGAACTACCGGTACACTGGTTCATACTGCATGGTCCTGAAGACAACGTGCCAACGCCGAGACCAGCTATCTCATTTTTGCTTTGCGCATGCACGCTGGGCCTTTGCCGGTCAAGTTGGTACGGAGGCTTCTTTTGTTTTCATTGTGCAGGCTTTTCTTTTTTGTTTTACATAAGCGCCAGCTTGAAAGGAAATGCTCGACGATGCTGCCCGACAAAGAACAGAAGGGATCCCAAGTGCTGTAACTACCGAACCACGTGTTGAACGGACGTGAGGTCATGCGGGTCTACCCCTACACGACAAATCACACAAACACAACAGGTCAAAAAATCCTGAGTGAGAAAACAACACACGGTGGTGTAAGCGAAGAACAAATCAGATTGTGTTTGTATTGTATTTGCCCCTTACCTCTATATTTCCCCCCTTCCATTCGGAGTCGAAGCAGCTACGTCGAGTATTTTCGGGAGGATGCTCGGAAAAGAACACGCAATCAGTATCAAGAGTTCATCACACTGATGCCAGCTACAAAACAACGTTCTCGTGTCAGTTCTCGACTAATTTAAAGTCTTTGCCATGGGCTGTCAAATTGAAGGGTTTCTTCCCCGCACCGATGGATCAGTTTCTTGTAGCGTCCGGTTCATCTGCGTTCGGCAGTCGTGCCGGGTCGAGTAAAGACTGGGTGTGCAGGTACTGCAATCCGGACTCGATGGATCAACGGACAATCTTTGAAACTTTGCTTCTCTTGACACCGTAGTGCTGCAAATGCACCTTGGGAAATGCAAGCTTTTTGATCGTCAATTCTGAAAGACCTCTTTTAGTCCAAACAGTCTAGCAGATTCGGTTTCGTCAGCGACAATTTGCTTTTCTACATTGTTGCTGGATATGCGACGCTAGCTCGATACCGAGAGCTAAAGAGGCTTCCGACCATGTTGTTACCTGATTTGAATCCGCAACGTAAGATGCAGTCTTTGATGGGAGTCGAAGCTTGAACAACTCGACTAGGTCCCAAGCACACGCACCAGTAAAGGAGCAATGATCGGGTTTTCAACGCACCTCTTGCCAGTTGTTGTGAGCCTTTTAGCCCTTTTCTAAGATTTGCATGGTGGTACTAATTCGTCACCATCGGGGGAGGCTAGATACCTCAGGCACTGCCAGGCAACTCAATCCAAAAGTGGGTGGGGTTGGTTGCCATGGGCGAGGAAGGTATGAAACTCTTTCCAGGAGCCCAGGTCTTCCCATCGTGGTGTTGTATTCGCGAATTAGGTATCAACAGGGCGTATCAGGCACAATAGCGATCGGCTAGCTGCATCGGGGACTAGAGTCTGAGATAAGAGAAAGCGTGCTGACTACCGCCGAAGGAATTGTTTTGGTCATGTTGATCGCTCCCGGCTGGTGCGAACTATCTATCCGTCGCTTTCTTCGGGAGCAGTTCGTGCAGTGAAAGGTCCACAAAGCTGGTGCTCAGTCGCCTGACGGTGAATTGTAATTTTGCCATTGCGACACTTAACAGGAAAGGCCATTTTCCAATTCTTGTCGTTTCTCTTCCTTTTCGGTTACTTTTTCAGTCCTGCACTGCTCCATTTTGTTTTGTTTGTCTGTCCGGAGTTGTCATTTCTCTCTGCGTTGGTGTGCTTCCCATTGCGATTCATCCTGAAGGAATGCCGCCATTGATGATACAGGCGCTTAGACATTTAATGGTCCTGACTTCTACCCACGGTGCTCGTTGAAAGAGCACAACGTGTACTCAGTTGCTTCCGATATAAATCATGGTAGAAATAGCTCCTCCAGCACCCGGCTTTTCCCCGCCGCGATGCATGCGACACCTTCGGCTGCGGGGGACAGACAGCCAGCCGGGCGCGCAGCGAGCCACCACAATACCGCGCCCAAGGAGAACACACTGACCCAGGAGCGAAGTTGTGCCCGCTGACCAAGTACAAGAAACAGTACACATAAGAGAAAAGGTTGACCAGTTTTAACTGAAGGTGTAACTGTGTGCGCGAAGATGTCACATGTGTGTGCGTGTGTGCGTGCGAAGTCGCCCAAATCCTTGTCTACGCACGAACAATGTTCCTTGCTTCCCTCAAACGGGATACGGAAGCCCAAGACAAATATTCTGACTCGTCTCGGCAGGCGCTGTGCCAAAATGGTCAATCCCGATGGCTTTCTCGTCCCAATCCTTTCTCAGCCATCGCGTGACTATTACACCTGACCTGCATCAAGATTTGGCGCCTGTGGCGCCCGGGAAAACCACCCTTCAGAAGTTCTACGACAAGCGTCGAGGTGGGTCTGCACTTGGCCAAAGCAAAACCCTTGACCCGACAACTCAAGAAGTGGCCCCGAAATGTATAGCTACAAGCTGCAGTCAGCCGAACATTTCTTGGCAAACGGGCCAAGTGTAGTTGATTTCAACTGTGTGGACCTGCTCCTAGTATCACCGGTCATCATAGATCTTGCGGCAATGGAAGACCTAGGAACACTACAGATATCTCAGATCGTTTGAGGTGCCCCTGTAGCAAGACGAGTATTGAATTGAACTGAGTACAGGCCGCCGGGGCCTGTTTGGAGCGTAGCAACACAGTATTGTGTACCTTCCAGCCTGACCGAGTTTCTCAGAACTCAAGCTGCAGCCCTGCACAAACACAAAGTGAGAAAAACATGTTCCATCGCCGGAAATACGGCACTCTCCCACGCCACCGTGCGACGGTGGCCGAGGTCTTTGGTTACGTAGCACCCGGTGCTTCTTCCCAAGGACTGGACAGCCAGTCCGGCTGGTGGCATTCAAATACCCAGCCAGATCCCGGCTGGACTTCAAGGTATGAGCCCTTCGCTGGAAGACTGAACGAGTCAGAGGAAGGAGGAGGGCACAATCGGCCGTTCAGCGCATCGCAGCGTAGTGTGCACCTTGCAGCCGACACCGCGCCCTCTGTTGCACCTGCTGCACGTTTTGCGTCCCGTCAACGGTACGGCACACCTGCATCCGAATTCCCTGCAGTTCAAGGAAGGCAGAATTGGCTTTCCAACAATCAGCTTTCACCTGCTACATCGATTCCTACGCCACCACACGTTGCGCGACCGTTGAGTTGTAGGGAATTACCGGTGAGCTCGACGGATTGCTCCTTTCCTCAGCAGGGGGAAGATGATAGGGAAGATGGTGCCAGTTTGTTGGAATACCAGTCTGTCCACTCAAAGAAGCAGGACCGGGTCCCGTGTACCCCGGGCTTGAGCCACGTGTCCGACGCGGACAGCAACTACATGGCTCTTGATGACACGAACTCGAACACGATCGCAACGCTTCACACTTCGCATGATGGCATCGACCGAAAAGGCGCTTCGGCGCCCGCCCCGAACCCAAAACCCGGTTCTCAACCCACGCGGGTAAACGAAGCAGGGGCACAAACTGATGTCTCCGACCGAGAAACCGTGCACCTGATACTTGGTTCTCAAACATTACATGCAAGTCACGCAAATAACTCTGGGACGCAAACTGATCTCTCCGACCGAGAACTCGCGTATCCATCACCCGCTCAGACACAGACGAAGATTGAAGAATGCTGTGCTCCGCCGGTGCCGAGCGCGTGCGCTCTATGCGTGCAAATAAGCGCGGAGCTTGCTGTTGTGAAGGCGAGAATGGACGCAGTAGAGAACCAGCGGTACTTCGGGGATGACCTTGTTGGTGAAGGCATCTTTGCGAAGAAAGCCCGTGCAAATAGAAAGCGTCTGAGTTCCGAAGATGTCAGGAGTATGTCGCAGCCTGTCCGCGGCAGAGCATCCAAGCGCAGGCGCATAGTAGGGCGCAAAGTGCTAGGTGAACCCGCGACCCCTCCCAGGGACGGCGAGTCTGAGTTCGATCCCTTCACAACGGATGACAAGCTCAGTCTCAATCGGTGACTCCAACATGCTTGTACCGAAGAGATACAATTTAGGCATCTCACTTTGTCCTTCGTTGCCTGGCATGTTGCGCAAACCCGCATCGTAACTCTCTCATCTAAAAATTCGTGCGAACAGGTCTCCTGCCAGCTTCTGATGTCCACCCCAGACGGCTTGCCGGGACAGTTGAATTGCTACACGCAAGAAGTGGTCAGGAGAAATAATAAACGATGCAAGAGTGCATCGCCATGCGTCTACATGACGCACCACGTTGTCCTTTTTCGTAACGGACAGTCAATCTCTCATCTCTGTACTCGGCGTCGGCGTGTTTCAGTTCCGTCGCTTTGTCCCCATCTCTGCTCCGCTCAGACCGTGTAGTCGAGTCTGGTCGTCGTAGCACCTTCCCCGAAGACTTCCCCTCCTTCTCAGCATTGACCGATTCTCCCTCTCCATCCTCCTTTGTCTCTGATGCGAAAGGTTGGCAGACGCTGCACCGGTGTTGAATCACCAAGCTCTTCGAAACATCGGTATGAGTACCTCTCGAGCTCAAGAGGTAAATTCTGGACGAATCTGTGTGTCTGCGGGGCAAGAGAGTAGTCAACCACTGCACGCAATGCTTGAGTCGGAGTTGCACAGGGTCCGCTCAGCCCTGTAGTCATCACTGCGGGCTTGTGTTCACCGCATTGATGATTTCGTGTTTGAAACCCCGGGCGTTACCGCCGAACACGTGAGGATTATTTTACCGGTACGCTTGCGCTCGCAAAAGGTGAGATTCCGTTGCTCACCGGCTACATCGTCCTGGGTGTGGGCAAGGGCTCCGGTTCTCCGGTCTTATTTTCCCGCGAAATTCCTGAAGAAAATCAACCAAACAACCAGTCAAAGAACGGGTCCAGCTTGCCAGTTGTGGAAACATGGCAACCCGAGAATGGATGGAAGACCCAGTGATGGGCCTGGTCAAGAGAGCCGCTTGGAAACGCGGCAACACGGGCTTGCGGCAGCTGACGCAAGCCTTCAAGAAGATGGACCGAAACGATGACCAATACCTGTCCTTCGCAGAGTTCAAAGCCGGTCTGGCCGACTGGGGCGTGCAGCTGAATGATAAGCAAGTGCGTTACCTCCTCGTTGCGTTTGACAAAGACGGCGACGGGAAGCTGTCGATCGACGAGTTTTTGAACGGGCTACGCAGCGGACTGAACCCCAGGCGCAAGTGGATTGTACGAAAGGCGTTCACAGCTTTGGACGCCGACAACTCAGGGTTCGTTGATGTCAAAGAAATGCGTGCGCGGTACGATGCTTCGGACCATCCAGCCGTGCTCGAAGGAGAGAAGTCCCCGGAGCAGGCTCTGCGCGAATTCATGGAGAACTTCGAAGACGAAGATGACCAGGACCGAGGCAAGATCTCCTTAGACGAGTTCGAGGCGTACTACGCGGGGTTTGCTTTTCTTATCACACTATTGCCAGGTATAAACAAGCATCGGAAGCGCTTGGAAACTGAGAAATAACGATGAACGATGCTGGGAGGGCCTCACTTCCTTCCGGCCATCCGCCTGCGTTCGTTGTGCGGTTGTGTGCCGTGTACTTTTTCCGACATCCCGATTGTCATTCGTCGCATTAGCAAAGGTGTACAGCACTTTACTGAGTCTGAACCACGAGCCAGAATCATCCTGGGCGACAGAAAAAAGCAGAAAGCTCGGCCGCTGTTAAAACCCACTCCTGCAGGGTCAGCCATCATATCCCAAGCGATGACTACTTCGACATGATGCTGACGCAGACCTTTGGTCTTGAAGACGAGGCAAAACCCAAATACGCACCCCGGACGATGCGCCCCTACGACGTATGCTAATGCTTTTAGAGTGTAAGTTAGAGATCCGGGGTTTCAAAGTCTCCGGGTGACCCTTGTCAAAAACGTTCCTTTAGGTATACTGCGGTAGTGACAGTACGGGTGCTTGTGCGCGTGTCTTTGTTGCCTATTGACGACTATTCTTGCGACCGACCGAGTTCTCGTCTCGATCATCAGTGTCTCCGGGTGAACGAATCCTCAACCGTAAAACAGGTTTACGGCGGCCCGACAGCACCGCAGCGGCCGGTGGCATCTGAGGAAGTGTACAGTCGGTCTCTCCTTGCTGTCAACGATCGCAACTATGACGTGTCTCACATGCGAGGGGGTCGAGCCAGCGATCCTGGAGACACGAACAAGGTGCTACCGCATACGTGGGAGACGACGCAGAGGGCCGATTACGGGTACTATGACAGTGCCGCTCGCAAGACTGCAGCACCGCCTCAGCGGCTCCCGCCCGAACCAATCACGAAGTACACGCCCACAGGTGACCCGATCCTCGATAAAGTGAGACGGAAGGTGCTCAAAAGGTCTGCCGGACGCGGCTTCCGTGGCCTGACGCGGGTTTTGCGGATTATGGACGACAATGGCAACAAAATGGTACTGCTTCCGTTCGCTTTGTTCGCGGCGTAGTACATGTATTACAGGACTTAATACTCGGGCTCACACGACGCTGTAGACGCCGGTTTAGTTCGAGTACACTCTCACTATTTTCAGAGATTAAGTGCGCACGGTAACGACCGGCGCAGGCCGAGACTGGAGGCAGCAGTTAAAGTTCGGGCAGCAAAGGTCGGGTGAAGCAAAGTTCTGGTGAAGCTAAGTTCTGGTGCTCGGGCGATGCTAAAAGTGAAGCGAAGTTCGAGTGATGGCAAGTTCGGCGCCAGTACCCGGGGGGGAGATCGACGGAGAAAACTCCGTTTTCCCAGACTGCACCCGGGGTAACCCAAAACCCGCGAAACGTTGAGAAACTCCGCAACGCTCCGAAACGCAAATTGCAGGCACATTAGCCGAAGACCAACAAACCCCGAACCATTTTCGACCGGAAAAGTGTCGTCGGCAGGGATCGACCCAGGGCCTGAAGGCCGACACCCGGTCACTATGCATTTTGGCGGGGGGGAAGCTAGCTCCGCACTATCTCTAGTTTAAAAACAATACTGGTACACTTTAAAACTCGTTTATAGAAAGTGGGGGTCGAATAGAGGCTATTCACGTTGCATGTTCATTGGACCTCCAGTCTCGAAAAAAGTCGTAGAACAGCACTGGGAGCAGCTTCCGACTGGACGGAAAGAAAAGATCACACAACCTGGCACAGCTCGATAAACACGAATTGAAAGAAGGCTTCCAAACGTACCAAGTTTCGCTAACGGCGCACGAAGTCGACTTGATCTTCGCCTATTTTGACCAAGACGGAAACGGGCAGATTACAGTAACCGAATTCGTCCGTGGCGTGAGAGGGCCGATGACAAACCCGAGACGCCTCCAAATCGTCAAAATGGCCTTCAGCCGTCTCGACAAAGACGGCAGCGGTGTGGTTACTATGAACGAACTCGTCGACGTGTATGACACCACGAAGCACCCGCAGGTGGTCACAGGGGAGAAGACCCCCAGAGAAGCCCTCCAAGACTTCATTGAAGACTGGGACAAGAACGGTGACGACACGATCACGCAGGAGGAGTTCATTGATTACTACGGCGACCTGTCCGCCGGCATTGACGACGACAATTATTTCGAGTTGATGGTCCGCAACGCTTGGCATATTTCTGGGGGGACCGGCGTCGCCGCCAACACAACGTGCAGAAGGGTGCTTGTTACGTACATGTCTGGTAAGCAGGAGGTTGTTGAAATCAAAGATGACCTCGGTATTCCTGCTCAAGACGTCCCGCGGATGCTCAAAGCACTGCGACAACAAGGTGTTCGAGACATCAAGCGCATTGAACTGGCACACTGACACCTTGCACGAACAGATACAGCTGTCACGTCAAGGCTCAACACCTCAACGCTCCACAGTGTGCGCACGCTCGACGGAGCATGTGCTCGGAAACACGTGGTTGAAACACAGAATCCGGATGTAAATTGGAAGTCGTCAAGCTGCGTGGTGAAGTATCAGCAGCTGGAGAACCAAACACGTGACACCCCGCAATGCGGGTGTATCACCCGCCCGCTTAACTCCACCCTGAGGCTGGGCTCCACCGTGCGTTAGGATATCGAGAGTCGAGAGGGATCCGAGAACAGCACCCAGGATCGACCATACAGCATCTTAATCCTACAAGACCAGAAGCGCAACTTCCTAGCCCCGCAATGCTGTTGGTGAAGGCTTGAAGCAGTGATCTGCGCAGACACAAAGAAAGCTTTGTGACAATTGGTCGGCGTAGCGTCTGTATTGTCTTTCTACTCCGTTCTTTTTGTTCATAACCTACCCAACTCAAACCACGGTTCACTGCTTTTTCTCTTTGCTTTGAAAGAGGGATGAACAAACACTACGAGAAGCTTTTCCTCAAAAAAAAGAATTTTCTGCTGTAGCCAAAATGAAAGATGATGCGGCTTCTTCGATAAGTTTTCGATCGATTAAAGTGACCCTCTGTGTTACGAGTAAATGACTTGAAGGCGGGACAAAGGGTTTGTAGCTAGGTCGAAGGGCCCAGCGCTGGTGTCTGGAAACCCCTCATTACGAGGCGCAATCAGGATGAAAAGGATGGTGAGAACATGAATCAAGGGACGAACTAGGACAACAAAGAAAAGGTACACGCCGAGGGGCTCTAGCGAGCCGTATATGCTCCTGAAGAGGAGAAGCGTTAATCCCAAAGGATCGCGCCATGGCGTTGTTCGATGATGATATGGACCTGGGCGAGGCTCTGAGAGAGATGGGAATCTCTGACCATGTCGAAGCGCGGCTGAAAGAGATCAAGACGTTCACGGGTGTCAAAGGAATCCTCGTCCTGAACACAGCTTTTCATCCGGTGAAGTGGTACTTTGAAGAAACTCATGCCACACTTGCCTATCAATACGTCAGTGTCGTCAGCCAGCTGCTGAAGACAGTGAGATCCAGTCTACAGCAGCTCAACAAATTGGAGCCCGACAATTGGGGTGACGCCGCGGAGCAAGACGTTGCGTGCCTGAGATTGCGCTCAAAAAAGGTATGGCTTTTTGCCGTTCAGATCTTATCATGGCGCAGTTTCAAAAACGTACGCTTCTGCGACACGTTCGGAGGGTTTGAATGTTGTGTTCAAAAGATTCTTACCCTTTGTACCACACAGAATGAGATCATCATTACACCGGGGGCCGAGTATACGCTTGTGGTAGTACAGGAGCTCAACGTCATCGACTGATGGTTCAGCTTACCGCAATACGTTGCGTTGATGAGATGGCGAATTGCAGGCAGAATGCACCGTACTAGACGACACGCTGCCTTCGGATGTCAGCAGGGCTTCGCTCGTTGTCGTGGTGCTCAACTAACGACTGATACGTGTACCTCCTCTTCAGATGAAGAGTGGCCAGCGCCACAGCACTGGATCTCGGTTTCGAGAAGGGCGTAGCCGAAACGCGCCTTTCTCATTCCGCGCGCTCTCCCTCTCTCTCTTTAAGCGCAGGGATGCGCGTCTGTTTTAAATCGTTATCCGTTTGTGCAGCCTTTGCTTTATACTCCGATCCCCGACTTCGATACGCAAGCCAATGCACCCTGGATCCTGCGATTCTATTGTGAGAGACCCGCGGTTAAGTGGAGGTTGAATGAACTTCAAACATGGACCTTTTCAGAAGTAACAACGCGCGCTCAGCACATTTGGTTCAAACTTACTAGTTTGAGGCCTCAGGAAGGTGCATACGAGCAATGGGGAGGGGAGAGTCACTGATGAGGGATGACGACGTGTTGTGGCGCGTTCTCAGCTTCTTAGCTCAGAAGGAGCAGATTAGGGGCAGGCTGATGTGCAGGAGGTGGAAGCAGGTGTTCGAAGAAAAGTGTTCCCGCATCGGACGATGGCTTGGGCACCGGCTTTTGTGGTGCTGCGAGCTGCCGACGCATCGGAAGGGTAGCGACGCTTTGCACCTTTTCGTCGATCCACCCGGGACAGTCCCGCGTGTGGCCCAGAGCTTAGAAGCCGCCGATTTGACTCATTTTGCGGTGTCAGACCTTGCGCTTCCTACTTTCGCGCGGGCTGAAAGCAACGCCGGCCCTTGGCGCATACTACAGCCGAGCCTGAATGACCATCGCCGGCTTCAGTCCACATCTTGCACTACGGATCCTACGGCAACACCTAACAAGCGGCGGCTTGACGACGGTCTGCTGGAACTCTCGACCACAGGGTACCACTCGCAACAGAAAACGTCCAAACGACTTTGTACTGAGCTTTCAGGGGAAACTCACAGCGAGCAAGGACTGCAAGAGGGCAACGAGAGCTGCAAGGCTGATACACAACTTCTGGAGCCTTGCAAGGCGGCAAGCAGGGTTCTTCGGCTTCCTGTATGCAGCGCCACGCCGACGTTCCATTTGCCACAGGATACCGAGTGGTATTCAGTTTCCGGGATTCAGCTTGTTGCACTCCGGCCGAATTGCAGGGATGTCGTCCTTGTTGAGCCGACTGCGTTGCACAATGGTTGGATCTGGAACCCGCCGGAACTTGTGTCCCAGCATCAGGCCCAACCTGGACACCGTTCCCTGGACTTGGACTCGCTTCAGGCTGCATCCGGTACTGACCCAGCCTGGGTTCCAGTGTGTCATGGAGAGTCTCACGAGTCCCTCGAGAACACATGGCCGAAACGACAATTCTACCCAAGTGGCCACCCAGGGCATATATATAGAGGTAAGGCAGGCATAGTTGCTCCTCTACTGACCCTGCCAGACACTGATGCAGGCGCCCTGAAGAGATTAGTCGAGCTTCATGCTGTGATGGCGTGCCTTCAGCGATACTCCCGTACCGTCTTCCTCGCAATCGGCGACCTTTGCTACATCATCACGCCCCCAGCTGCTGCCGCCCACGGAGATTCGGAACCCATGACACACGTGGTGTCCAGTCGCCGATTCTGTGTGCCATCTGGGTACGTGTACACCTGCACATGCCGCGCCATCATGCTCACCATGTCGCAAGCATCATTCCGCTTGTCATTCGGAGCAGAGGGCAACGCGGTGGTGCTGAAGCCGTGCAACGAAGGAAAGCACGTCGGCGTTTCCAGCGACGGGGCCACCCTCGCATTCTCAGCCACCTCTGCCCGAGAGAACCGGGTTTGCTGGAGGGGGGATAAAGATGATGCTGGCTCTTTTCAAGAAGGAACCTCGCACACAGTCTGTGACTGGGCCCCTGGAAAGCTGTTCAGCATTGTACATGAGTGTCTTTCGCAGGTTGCGGGGGGCCCGTTTCTCCGGGATCGGTTCACCTTGCGTGACGTTGTGGTCTCCGTCGCTGCCGAGTTAATAGCGGTCCTGGTCACTCCCGCCGCGCCCCTTCCGCCGGTAGCTTTGTTGGTTTTCACGCACGAAGGTCTGCTGCTTTCCGCTCTGTCGTTGCCGGACCTTGTCGAGGGGTACGACCCTGCTTCATTTTCCAGGGATGCCGACACTCCACCGGGGTATGCGCTGAAGTTATGGGCTGTGCCAGGCACGGACATGACAGGCATCACCGTTCTCCTGCCGAAGAGCAGCGGTCCAGGGCACATTCTTTTTAGCGTCGCCGCTTAACGCGTCTCGTTTTCGATTCTTATTGCCCCCGAACCACGCGCTCTTCAGTCGGGTGATGCAGACTTCGAGAACAGACTCGAAGCGGGTTGATCTTCCTTGGCTATACTGGTGCTGCCGAAAGGATGCCCCAGCTTGCCTCACTCCGCCCCGATAGAACCTTCAAAGTCTGTTGTACGCGTGGTATGGATCCTAAGTGATGTCGTGCTAAGTGATGTCATGGTTCCCAACTTGCAGCAATTACTCCATGGGTCGTAGCGTCATAGGTCAACCGGACCCGTTACTTTGTTTCAGACTTGAAGAGAGCACCTCTTGCGAACATCAGCTACGTATGTGTTGCTACGTTAAAGGTGGAAGTCTGCAATCGAAGCGAACGACAATCTGCCAAGACAACGGCCCAACGTGCGTTTCCAGCAGCAAGCACTCCAAATCAAACAAGTGGAGGGACAGTCGTGGTAGGGCGGGGGGTGACAATTACATGAATCACGACGTCCCTCCCCGGGAGGCGAGCAGTATTGTCTCGCGAATCAACTACTCGTACGTGTTCCCTTTGCTGCAGAAAGGCTGGAAGTCCCCGATCGAAGCGAAAGACCTCGGCTTGCTGGCTGAGAATGACAAGCCAACGACTCAATACGAGCGGCTGAAGATGCACTGGACCAAGACGGAAGCCCTCAAGGGCCGTTCTTCGCGTTTCTGGCGTGTCCTGTACCGGACATACACAGCAGAGTTCTTCCTCGCCATGATCTGGTCAATCCTCGAGAACTCGCTCATGCTGGTGCAGCCTATTTTCTTGCGCGAGATCTTAGCCTGGATGGAAGACGAGTCAGACGAATCGTACCTCAAGGGCATTCTGTTTTCAGCGGCCCTCTGCGTAGCTGCGTTCACGCAAGCTGTTGTCCACCACCAGTTGTACTACCAAACTATGCGAACTGGCTGGTGTGTCAGAATGGGATGCACTGCACTCATTCACGGGAAGATGCTTAATTCTAGCTACGAGACGCGCGCTCGACACTCCCACGGAAAGATCCTGAATTTGGTGAGTACCGACGTATTGCGGTTTGACCCGGGGTTTATGCAGTTGCATTTCCTTTGGCTCAGCTTGGTGGACACGACTGTGGTGTACTTCTTGATTGCGTACCGTTTGGGGTACGGGGCTGCAGCCGCCGGCGTTGGCCTACTTTTAGTCGTGACGATTATTCAGCTTTCGAACACGAAGCGGCTGTCTCGGTACCGTAAGGAAACCGCGAAAGCGACGGACAAACGAGTTGGCCTGACGACACAGGTCATCAACGGCATGTTGAGTGTGAAGGGTGCCCGCTGGGAAACTCCGTTCACGTTGCTGATCTCTCAACTACGTGCAGCAGAGGCGAAGTGGATCCTCCGATCGCAGTTCCTCAAAGCGTTCAACCAAGGGACGTTCTTCGCGACCCCGGTCCTGGCTTCATTTGTCATATTTTCCATCTACGTTCGGAATGGAAACGAACTGTCTGTCGAGATCGTGTATCCAGTTGTCGCCCTGCTCATGTACTTACGTGGTTCCATCGGGATGAAGGCGCCTAGGGGCTTGGAAACAATTCCTGAAATGGCAGTTGCCATGCGTCGAATACAGGAGTTCCTAGAGGAAGACGACGACGCATCCCGTTTCAACAGCAACAGCAACAGCAGGGAGCCATTTGGCCCCGAAGGGAAGAACTCGTTTGAAAAAGGAAATGAAGGGATTCTTCAAGAAGCCTTGCGTACAAAGAAGGTTCCAGACGGTTGTTTCGGGCAGATTCTAGAGCTATCAGGCGTAAGCTGCATGTGGTACGTGCCCGAGATGGTGCTCGGGATTGGGCAGCGGTTGAAGAGCAAACGCAAGCAGAAGCTGGAAGAAGAAGAAAGGCACCAGCGAGAGTTTGCCGTGTCAGGAGTGACTTTTACTGTGAGTAAAGGTGAACTTGTATTGATCAAGGGCCCTGTCGGCTGTGGGAAGAGTTCGTTGCTGCAGGGAATTGTGGGAGAGTCGACAGTTGTGGAAGGGAGGGTGCAGCTGGCTGGCCGTATGGCATACTGCCCACAGACACCGTGGATTGTGTCCGGAACTGTCAGGGAGAACGTGTTGTTTTACAATACGTACGACAAGGATTGGTACAACACGGTGGTGCACCGGTGCTGCCTTGATGAGGACCTTGCGCGATTAGAACACGGGGACGACACCGAAATCGGCGAGCGCGGCGTGAACCTTTCGGGTGGCCAAAAAGCTCGCGTGGCCCTAGCACGCGCTTTGTACTCAAAGGCAGACTTGCTCATCCTCGACGACCCACTTGCAGCCGTTGATGCGGCGGTCTGCGAAAAGCTGCTGCGTGCATTCCGTCAGCATCTTTCAGATCCTCGTAGCCCGACTGGTATTCTCCTCGTCTCGCACCAACCAAGGGCCGTCGTGGTGAGTGATCGCGTGGTAGAGCTGGATGCCGAAGGTAGAATGGTGACCTGTCTGGAGAACCCTGCTGCAAAAGACCCTGAGAACCATCAATTTACTGCAAATACACCTGACGACTCCCTCGAGGCATCACCTGTGGATGTCGGGTCTGAAGTGCAAGGAGAGGTGGAGGAAGTAGCAGAAAGAGTGAAGTTGATTGAAAAGGAGGACAGGACGAAAGGTGTGGTCACTGGAGGAACGTACGGAGCGTATGCAAAAGCCGCTGGTGTGTGCTTGTGCGCGCTGGTTCTGGTTTTGGTCATTGGTTGTCAGGTGGTCGCAATGTTTGCTGATTACTGGTTCTCGGTGTGGGCGGGTGAGTCTGCGGAGGAGCAGCAAGAAGACGTTTATGTGATTGTCGCAGCCTCGCTTAGCGGTGCGACTGTGCTGCTTGCGATGTCGCGCGCTTTCTTGTTCTTCTTTACCACGATCACCGCAAACAGCGGCCTGCACGATGGGGCACTGTCGTCGCTTCTGGCAACCCGGATGTCGTTTTTCACTGCCAACCCGCTCGGGCGCATCATCAACCGGTTCTCAGCGGACCTGAGCCAGGTCGACGAACTCCTCCCTGCAGCTATGTTCGACGTTTTGCAGATCGGTTCGACTGTCGTTGCGACGATCGTACTCATCTGCATTGCGGTTCCTTGGATCGCCATTGCGATCCCAATCATTGCCGGTCTATTCTACCTCCTCCGAAGATACGCTACTACCTCTCTTCGCGAGTTGAAGCGGTTGGATGGTATTGCGCGTTCCCCCGTCTTCTCGTCGTTTGCAGCCCATCTTACTGGGGTCAGCTCGATAAAAGCATACGGCGCCGCTGCTCGAATCCAAGACAATTTTTGCGCCTCCCTGGACCATATGGGGAAGCCTTGGTACTGGTGGTTTATCTCCAACCGCTGGCTCGGCTTCCGCTTGGACATGATGTGCTGTACGCTAGTGTTCCTTCTCGCCCTCTTTGGCGTTGTGCTGAAAAGCCACGTTTCCACTGCTCTTTACGGGCTTGCCATGACCTATACAATCTCGATGAATACTGGGTTCCAGTACATGGTGAGGCAAAGCAGCATGGTAGAGACCTTCATGACGTCAGTTGAGCGCTTGCTGTTTTACAGAGACCGGTTGGGCATCGAGCCAGGGGCAAACATTGCGCGGGAGGCTGGCGATGGATGGCCTGCCAAAGGCGAAGTGTGCTTTGAGAACGTGGGTGTGCGATACCGAGATGACTTGCCTGTTGTTCTGCGAGAAGTATCGGTGCGTCTCCCTGCTGGCGTGAAAGTTGGGGTCGTGGGACGTACAGGCTCAGGGAAGAGCACATTGCTGCAAGCGATTCTGGGTTTGAACGAAGTGTGTGATGGTGTTTTGCTCGTGGATGGCGTTGATGTGTCGACGAAGAACTTAGCGCAGAGGAGGGAGGCGGTGACCCTGATTCCGCAGGAGCCTGTTTTGTTCAAGGGTACCGTAAGGGGAAACCTCGATCCTTTCTCGTTGCATTCTGATGACGACCTCTTCGCCGCGCTGAAGGCGACAGAGCTGTCGAAAGAGCTCACGAGCTTGGACCAGGTGGTCGATGAAAATGGTAGCAACCTGTCAACAGGCCATCGTCAGCTGTTCTCGTTGGCCCGAGCACTGCTCACCCGTCCAAAGGTTGTCCTTATCGATGAGGCAACCGCAAACGTCGACTTCGAAACAGATGCAGTCATTCAGCGCACGCTCCGTCAAGCTCCGGTCTTCAAACAAGCCACGGTGATCACAATTGCACACCGCATTCAAACCGTCGCCGATTCGGATATGATCCTTGTCTTCGACTCCGGGCGCTTAGCAGAGTCAGGCAGCCCGCAGCAACTGCTCTCCGATCCGAATTCCATCTATTCGGAGCTGCTCGCCAAAGGCATGCAGCAGAAGAAGTAAGTCAGAGCCACGCCTTCACGATTCTGCAAAGTGCTGGTTGCTTTTACTGTCGTGCACTGCGGCAACGAGATTAGTTTTTTGCTCAATTAGGTGACATGCAGGCTCGTCACAGGTGATTCGTGAGATGAGGGGGTGTAAGGTTTTTGCATCTTATTACTGGTCACCTACTTACCGATGCCAGCTTTTGGTTAGTTCTGATTGTTGATGAACAAGCTTGGGCCACCTGTTTTGGGTATCGGCCAGGAGGGGGCCCGCTGTTAGATGCCCTCCTCTTGTTTGCCACCCAGGCAGCCGGTGAAATGCTTCACCGCTCCTTGCGTTTGTGGCCGAGGATTCGAACCTTGGAATTACACCTACCATTTCCATTTTAGCATAACGTTTTGAAGTAGAATCCATGGGTTCTAGAAACCTTAGCTGGGCTAGCCTTGTATGCGGGGTGTGGCGCATCCTATGTAAGTGTGGCACGACCGCTTTTCTAAAGGCACAGCTTCACTCCAGCAAGAGTTCGGCGTGAACTACTGTGTCGGTAGGTATGATCCAAATGCTAACCACAAGTTTGTTTTTGAGTGACACAAGACACTACACCTCTCTTTGTCTCCTCCCTCTCTCACTCAGCTTGTTTTTGGACGAGTTGCTATCAATCTCGAAGCTCAAAGCTAAATCAAGTGCAAGCTAATCCAAGTGGTTCATGTACTCAAAAGAACTCAATACTGAATTAGGCAACACATGAACTATTCATTCGAAACGGCAGCGAGAGTTTCGTAGTTGCTCGTTCGCGTCTGGATTCCGTTGCCGCTCATGCAAGCGCATGCACTCCGACACCATCTGTTGAGAAACGATCACCCGGTCTCTCTGGATTGCTCTCGGTTTTTTTGCCTTCGTCTTTCCTCGAAGTTCCACTGTAGAGTAGCGGGTGAGTCAGCTGCACCAACAAGCTGAAGGCAATATTGGTCGATGCTTTGTCCGCGCTACACAAAGCATCAGTCCACAACCTGTCAGCCTCAGTCGTCAACAAATCGCAGACACGCGGAAAATCCCCTCGAGCTTGCGGGCGAGGTTGTTGGACGTGCAGTTCTCAGACAGAGACTGTTCCCAAACGTGCAAAACAGAGGGGAGGACATCCTCACACACTGCAAAATAAAATGGGACATAGGCAGGATGTGCCTTCCGGATGACCGTGTCCAGATCTGGACCAGTTGTTCCCGGCAGGCATGCTGTTTGAATTCAAGAGCACTCTCGTTTTGCGTCGTAGTGTGCTCGACTTCTGACATTTCTGCGAGCTGCTGGGCTTCGCAGCGCGTCTTAGCGCGTTCCCCGCTCGGAGTCGTCGAAGTGCGTTTTGCTGACGCCTCTGTTAGAAGTGAAGACGTACGCAGTCGCCGTCGACCTGCTTCTTCCAGTTCCACGTTGGACGGCCGACGTCAGCGTTCGTTAAACTACGCAGGAGGAGGAGGCCGACGGGAGCGTACCTCTGGGAGATTGCAAGTAAACTATGAGAGTTAATCTGGAAAAGCCCGGAGTATCAGATTCACCAGCGCCTTCTAATGCGGATTCGGAGGGCCTCAAGGCGAACCAGCAGTTACTGGAAAACCTGCAGGACCTGCCTTGAGTCCTTGAGGGAGCAGTCTGAACAGGACGCGTCTTGTGCATGCGCAGGTTCAACCATCATCTGGCTCTTCTGGTTTGCGGTTGCAACCTTCGGTACCACGAGTTTGCCATTCTTATGTCAACTCTCCAATTCCCTCTTGGGTTTTCGTTCGGGCAAGAAGTATTCAAGCCCGCCATCTCCCGATCACCTTCCCACTTCTGACCACGCTGCAGCAAACCGGGCAGACCGAGTCGTGACGACGAGCACCGCTCTTGCACCCGAGGTTAGCCTTCAGGCAATTGGAAGGCCGCATCGGAAAAAGTGGGTCGACCCATCCCAATTCTGAATTTGTGCACCCGGTTGAAAGGTTAGGCACTTCGGAACCCACGCCCACTTAAGTGGGGAGTTGTAGAGTACGGGAGGAACCGAAATCTCCGGAAAGATGGTACCGCATTCCAACTCCTCCCTCTCGGAAATGTCAGTCGACGACCGTATGCAGGTGGGTGGAGGCCCTGGGACTGCGAAGGCGTGATTACCCCACCCAGGCCATCTTATCCTCGGTATCATTATCCTACAACCTCGCCATTGTGCCTCTCATTTTGGTTATCAACCTTACTCCTCGCTCGGGTTGCTCTTCGACCGTAACCGCCTGCCTGGTAGTTTGGGTTAGAATACAAAGAACCTGTGGTGATAATCTGCATCTGCTCTCTTTCTCGTGACCACCTCTTAGAGCGCCCTGGCTCATCGGTCTCGAGCGGTCGTTTCGTGCCAACTCTCTTCGTCGCTGGTACCTTATCTCGCACCTCTGCCCGCCGCGGAATGCTCGTCTCTGTCGTCGATGATGGTGAGTCCTTCCACCGCCGCTTCGTTGCCAGCGGCCGTCCTGGTGTTGTCGCCTTCTGCGGCGTTCTCGATGGCGGTATCCGCCGTCGATGGTCGCAGCTTGCGTTTCGACTTCGATGTCGCTTGGGGCGTCCGGGGGCGAAGGCCCGATTCCATCTCTTCTGCTGGTCGTGCTCGGGTTGTTGCTGTAGCACCCGGCGGTGGTGATGCCTCGCTTGCAGCACTGTCCTGGCCGCCGACTTCGCGTAGTCCTTGCAGTCTTCGCACGTCGGCATATCGTGCGGGTGGTGTGCCTCGCAGCGCGAGAACCACGCCGAATCGAGTGAAGTTGTCACAAACATGGCAGCAAGCGGTCCACACGCCATCTTACGAAAACTCGTAAACGGGAATCACAGACCGTCGCCTACTACGACACCATGCTGAGGAGGGCACACCTAGGCATAGTGGTCAAACGATTCGCATACGATAATAATCATCGCATTGTCGCACAAATTTATCGCACACAGTCGGCGTGCGATAATATGCGATAGTCCATAGTACTGTATTTGCCCAGGTTTTAAGCGTGCGATAATGCGAATTCTAATCCACAAATTACGCTAGAAAATGCGATAACTGGCACCAAAATCCCAAACGCGAAAATATGCGATAATGCGAATCGTTTGACCACTATGCCTAGGAGCCGTCTTCTTCCAGCGCTTGCCGACGCTTGCGCTCTTCGCATTTCACTTTGTGATGTCCCGTGCACTCTCTCGACCTTGGTGGTGTGCCTGGGGACGCCTACCTCCATGCACTGGTCTCCGCCGCCACTAAATTAGCCCTCTTCTGCCCCTTCTTGCCGGAGGTGCCGGCTTCGCAGGCGTCCCACCAGCACGTCCGATCCTTTCCTTCCCATACGTGAAGAATACGTCCACCCCCAGACCTCACCATTGAAGGCGCGCCTGTTCGTCCCCAGCTGCGACTCGAGCACGAGCATCGTCGCACGACCTCTGGTGGAACGGTTCCTGCTCTCCTTGCCGGCGGAACCCGTGTCAAACCGTCTGTCAAACCGTTACTCCCAGTCTGTCCTTCCTTCTCAGCCTCTATCTTCCTCTTCGGGGCATAGCCAAACACAGGGCCTCTGCGCAAGGTAGGGCGCGTAGTAGCCCCCTCCCCGCCTCCGCCTTGCAGCCCGCCTTCGCCAGGGCCGGCTGCAGGGAAAGTGGTCGCCACAAAGGAAATTCCCCGAAACTCCCCGAAGTTCCCCGAAATTCCCCGATATTTTTGTCTGCAGGGGGGTTACTGTAGGTTAAATCGCACAAACCAAAACCAGCACCTGCCACCCAGGGGTTTAACTTACAATGAAAACAGGTTATGCAACAGAAACAAAGCGAGCAAGACGTGTCAATCAGATGAATCAAGTTGTCCCTCCTCGGGAGGCGAGCAGCTTTCTCTCGCGAATCAACTACTCGTACGTGTTTCCTTTGCTGCAGAAAGGCTGGAAGTCCCCAATCGAAGCGAAGGACCTCGGCTCGCTGGCTGAGAATGACAAGCCAACGACTCAATACGAGCGGCTGAAGATGCACTGGACCGAGACCGAGGCGTTCAAAGGCCACTATTCGCGTTTCTGGCGTGTCTTGTACCGGACATACACAGCAGAATTTTTCCTCGCCATGATCTGGTCAATCCTCGAGAACTCGCTCATGCTGGTGCAACGTATCTTTTTGCGCGAGATCTTAGCCTGGATGGAAGACGATTCTGACGAATCGTACCGCAGGGGCATCCTTTTTTCAGCGGCCCTCTGCATTGCGTCGTTCTCGCAATCTCTCGTCCACCATCAGTTGTACTACCAAACTATGCGAACTGGCTGGTGTGTCAGAATGGGATGCACTGCACTCATTCACGGGAAGATGCTTAATTCTAGCTACGAGACGCGCGCTCGACACTCCCACGGAAAGATCCTGAATTTGGTGAGTACCGACGTATTGCGGTTTGACCCGGGGTTTATGCATTTGCATTTCCTTTGGCTCAGCTTGGTGGACACGACTGTGGTGTATTTCTTGATTGCGTACCGTTTGGGGTACGGGGCTGCAGCCGCCGGCGTTGGCCTACTTTTAGTCGTTACGATGATCCAGGTCCTGAATACTAAGCGGCTGTCTCGGTACCGTAAGGAAACCGCGAAAGCGACGGACAAACGAGTTGGCCTTACGACACAGGTCATCAACGGCATGTTGAGTGTGAAGGGTGCCCGCTGGGAAACTCCGTTCACGTTGCTGATCTCTCAACTACGTGCGGTGGAGGCGAAGTGGATCCTCCGCTCACAGTTCCTCAAAGCGTTCAATCAAGGGACAATATTTGCCATCCCAGTCTTGGCTTCATTTGTCATATTTTCCATCTACGTTCGGAATGGAAACGAACTGTCTGTCGAGATCGTGTATCCAGTTGTCGCGCTGCTCATGTATTTACGCAGCTCAGTCGGGATGAAGGCCGCGAGGGGTTTGGAAACAGTCCCGGAAATGGCAGTCGCCATGCGTCGAATACAGGAGTTTCTAGAGGAGGAGGAAGACGACGACGCATCCCGCTGTAACAGCAACAGTAGGGAGCCATTTACCCACGAAGGAAAGTTCAACGGAGGCAATGATCGTGATGAAGTAGGGATTCCGCTCCAAGAAGCCTTGCGTACAAAGAACGTTCCAGACGGTTGTTTCGGGCAAATTCTAGAGCTATCAGGCGTATGCTGCATGTGGTACGTGCCCGAGATGGTGCTCGGGATTGGGCAGCGGTTGAAGAGCAAACGCAAGCAGAAGCTGGAAGAAGAAGAAAGGCACCAGCGAGAGTTTGCCGTGTCAGGAGTGAGTTTTACTGTGAGTAAAGGTGAACTTGTATTGATCAAGGGCCCTGTCGGCTGTGGGAAGAGTTCGTTGCTGCAGGGAATTGTGGGAGAGTCGACAGTTGTGGAAGGGAGGGTGCAGCTGGCTGGCCGTATGGCATACTGCCCACAGACACCGTGGATTGTGTCCGGAACTGTCAGGGAGAACGTGTTGTTTTACAATACGTACGACAAGGATTGGTACAACACGGTGGTGCACCGGTGCTGCCTTGATGAGGACCTTGCGCGATTAGAACACGGGGACGACACCGAAATCGGCGAGCGCGGCGTGAACCTTTCGGGTGGCCAAAAAGCTCGCGTAGCCCTAGCACGCGCTTTGTACTCAAAGGCAGACTTGCTCATCCTCGACGACCCACTTGCAGCCGTTGATGCGGCGGTCTGCGAAAAGCTGCTGCGTGCATTCCGTCAGCATCTTTCAGATCCTCGTAGCCCGACTGGTATTCTCCTCGTCTCGCACCAACCAAGGGCCGTCGTGGTGAGTGATCGCGTGGTAGAGCTGGATGCCGAAGGTAGAATGGTGACCTGTCTGGAGAACCCTGCTGCAAAAGACCCTGAAGACCATCAATTTACTGCAAATACACCTGACGACTCCCTCGAGGCATCACCTGTGGATGTTGGGTCTGAAGTGCAAGGAGAGGTGGAGGAAGTAGCAGAAAGAGTGAAATTGGTTGAAAAGGAGGACAGGACGAAAGGTGTGGTCACTGGAGAAACTTACGGAGCGTATGCGAGAGCTGCTGGTGTGTGCTTGTGCGGGCTGGTTCTGGGTTTGGTCATTGGTTGTCAGGTGGTGTCAATGTTTGCCGACTACTGGTTCTCGGTGTGGGCGGATGAGTCTGCGGAAGAGCAGCAAAAAGATTTTTATTTGGTTATCGCAGCCGCGCTGAGCTGTGCGACTTTATTGCTCGCGATGTCGCGGGCATTCTTGTTCTTTATTGCGTCAATTAAGGGAAACAACGGCCTGCATGATGGGGCGCTGTCGTCGCTTCTGGCAACCCGGATGTCGTTTTTCACTGCCAACCCGCTCGGGCGCATCATCAACCGGTTCTCAGCGGATCTGGGCCAGGTTGATGCTCTTCTCCCTCAGGCCGTATTCGACGTTTTGCAGATCGGTTCGACTGTTGTTGGTTCGGTCGTACTTGCTTGCATTGCGGTTCCTTGGATCGCCATTGCGATACCCTTCATCACTGGTCTATTCTATCTCATCCGAAAATACGCTACGACCTCTCTTCGCGAGTTGAAGCGGTTGGATGGTATTGCGCGTTCCCCCGTCTTCTCGTCGTTTGCAGCCCATCTTACTGGGGTCAGCTCGATAAAAGCATACGGCGCCGCTGCTCGAATCCAAGACACTTTTTGCGCCTCCCTGGACCATATGGGGAAGCCTTGGTACTGGTGGTTTATCTCCAACCGCTGGCTCGGCTTCCGCTTGGACATGATGTGCTGTACGCTAGTGTTCCTTCTTGCCTTTTTTGGCGTCGCGCTGAAAAGCCACGTGTCCACTTCCCTCTACGGACTGGCTATGACCTATACAATCTCGGTTGGCACTGGGTTCCAGTACATGGTGAGGCAAAGCAGCATGGTAGAGACCTTCATGACGTCAGTTGAGCGCTTGTTGTTTTACAGAGACCGGTTGGGCATCGAGCCAGGGGCAAACATTGCGCGGGAGGCTGGCGATGGATGGCCTGCCAAAGGCGAAGTGTGCTTTGAGAACGTGGGTGTGCGATACCGAGATGACTTGCCTGTTGTTCTGCGAGAAGTATCGGTGCGTCTCCCTGCTGGCGTGAAAGTTGGGGTCGTGGGACGTACAGGCTCAGGGAAGAGCACATTGCTGCAAGCGATTCTGGGTTTGAACGAAGTGTGTGATGGTGTTTTGCTCGTGGATGGCGTTGATGTGTCGACGAAGAACTTAGCGCAGAGGAGGGAGGCGGTGACCCTGATTCCGCAGGAGCCTGTTTTGTTCAAGGGTACCGTAAGGGGAAACCTCGATCCTTTCTCGTTGCATTCTGATGACGACCTCTTCGCCGCGCTGAAGGCGACAGAGCTGTCGAAAGAGCTCACGAGCTTGGACCAGGTGGTCGATGAAAATGGTAGCAACCTGTCAACAGGCCATCGTCAGCTGTTCTCGTTGGCCCGAGCACTGCTCACCCGTCCAAAGGTTGTCCTTATCGATGAGGCAACCGCAAACGTCGACTTCGAAACAGATGCAGTCATTCAGCGCACGCTCCGTCAAGCTCCGGTCTTCAAACAAGCCACGGTGATCACAATTGCACACCGCATTCAAACCGTCGCCGATTCGGATATGATCCTTGTCTTCGACTCCGGGCGCTTAGCAGAGTCAGGCAGCCCGCAGCAACTGCTCTCCGATCCGAATTCCATCTATTCGGAGCTGCTCGCCAAAGGCATGCAGCAGAAGAAGATATAACCTCGTGCAACCTGCAGTATTCAATCCAACCAATTGATCCATTGAATATGGCATATTTCTTCGAAATGTTCGATGTTGCTAATCGAACGGAAAGTTACGTCTGCACACGATTCTGCTTTTGCGTTTCTTTGTTGCCTGTAGAGTGTTCGGGCCAAAGAATGGAGAACGTCGACTTTGAAGAACTCTTTTCGAATGCGAACGGCGTTGATGCAATGATGCAATATCCGACCGCAAAATAGGAACCTATACATTTCCCGTCTTTATATCCAGCTCGCGGTAGCAGGGAGCACCGGATGTGCTGTTTCAACAGAAGGATGCCAGCCTTGAGCTAGCTCAGTGTTAGTATCGTTCTCACCGAAGCATCGCATCTTTTCTTTCACAACAGGTCCGTTTCACAGAGCTAAGCTGGTGCTGTCGCACTGTGGTTGGAGGCCTAGGTACCTTTCCCGTACATCCCATCACAACCTAATTTGGTCAGTACTATACACTGATTGCAAAGCAAATCCGTTGCCAGTTCTCTATGTTATCCGATCCCTTTGGGGCACAATTAATCTGAACCAGCATTTATTCGAAGCAGGGTCTCAAGCAAGGGTCCCAGGGGTCTGTTGAGCCAGTTTTGCGAACCGGGCAAGGACTGAAACGTGTACTAGTGAGTCTTTATTGCGGTACCGATCCCCTCCCCATGTTTAGCAGTTTGCCTGATCATTATGGAAGATATTCCTCACAACGGAATATGAAAGACACGGGATACGCACTACTCGTACGACCTTCGACTGGCACCAATCCCGGCTTGCACACCAAGGTACGGAAGAAATGCGTCAAGAGAACCTGCATACTGCGTTGCGGCCACGAGCCATTATGCATGATCGGATCCCCGCAAAAGTTACGGTTCGTTCTACTAGCTCTGTCTGCAGCGTAAAAGGAGGAATAATATACGAAATCCAAAGGACCCTGCTTCGGATTAACACACTCCGTAGTTAGAGCACTCCAAGTAGTTGTCTCCCGAAAGAAGTGCAAGGTTTGTTTCAAGTGTGACACAAGACACTCCCGCAGCCTCTTAATCCAGTCATTGGATGAGTTGCTACCAACGTTGAAGACGAATCTGCGTCCTGAGTATACACCTCCGCACGTCGCAAGTCAAGTCGAGTAGACAACTTCCGCCATTGATGTCTTTCGTGCAGGCGCGCGAACCTGTCTCACAGCTTGAGAAGAAGGATGACCCTGCTCGTATTCTCCCTCTTGCTGTTTTGGAGTCTTTTGTTTTCTTTCTTGTCAATCTCTCCGCAAAGACATCCGTCAACAGCACGCCCAAAGTGCTGCCAGGGAAAGCTGGACAGGCTGATGAGTAACACAGTCTATCCGGTAAGTCTTGGGAGCTGAAGTCAGACTAGGCGGCCGTGACGATGCCGCATACAGTCGGTCCTGTTCTTTTCTGCAAGCACGTCGTGAATTCTTACGAGATGAGAGCTAGATGACGAAGCGGTTTGGATTTGAAGGAAGCGTCTCGGTACTAGATTGTACAACTGCCGCATCAAGTTTCTTAAACTGTTGAAAGGCTAAGTTTGAAGTTGTTGTGTAAAGAGTTAAGAACACAGGGGGGGGCCTGGACGCGTGGGCACATGCCACACGGGCTTTCTGTCGCGCCATGTCGCTGTCAGCTGAAGAAATCGACGAGATTTTCAAAGAGGACGAGGAGTACGCCAGCTGGTTAAAAGAGTGCGAAGCCGACGGAGAAGAATGGTCAGAAAACGAAGATGACGCGCGAGACGTCGAGATGGCCGACGTGGGTGCAGGTGGCGATGAGGAACAAGCTTCCAATGATGTCGCAGTCGAGCACAACAAAAGGCAATGCACTGCAGCCGAATCCGTCCAGGCGTGGAGGGGCTGCCGCGTAAAGACACTCTTCAGCGTTTGGAACGGAGATGCCCGTTGCTTTCCAGAGCCCCCCACAATCCCTTTACATGCTGTCACCAGTCCGGAACTGACATTTCCTTTAGTATCCATGAACGTCCTCGCTCTGCCCACAGCCAGTGCAGAGGTCTACCCGGAACACGTGCTCGCTGTCAAGATTTTTGACCACTTGCGGGGTATTCGTAGCAGCATCTTCACCGTCGTTCAGCAGCGGCAGCAACAAGGAGGCGACCCCACCACCGATTTCTGTGAAAGACATGTTCTGCGGGCAGAAGTCGCTGTTGAAGGCCTCTCGCCTGTGGCGCTACGAAACCTCTGCGATCCTCTGCTGCGCGTCTCTTCGGACTTTGCCAACATCAAGAAGACCATCGAATTTCTCGCGGATCGCTGCAACATATACTCACCTTCCGCAGCCCCAGACCTGGAGGCCGACCAGCGCACGCCCAGCATAGCTGCGTTGGTGCCAGTTTTGAAAAAGGTAGCCACCGCTATCCTTCGGTCGGCAAACGCGTTCGTTCACCTGCTCAGTACTTCGAAGCGTTGTCCGTCCCTTCCTTGGCTGGCCCGCGTTGTGAAGCAAAGCGGACTCGCCGCCACCGCGCGGCAGCTCAAAAGTATCATTGCGTCCGCTTTTTCCCTGTCCAGCGATCCTGTGGGTGCAACCGTCCTCCTCTCTCGTCTTCACCGCTCAGCGAGCAAAGCAGAAACACAAGGAAGCCGATGTTCGTTGCCTGGTATGTTCCTCTCGGAATGCCTGCAGCCGTACCTTTCGGAGCTTTCGGCTTGGATGCATGCGGGGAAGGTGTCGTCAGAGTTCTCAGCAGAACCCCTTGTATTCATCACGCATGGCCCTGCGAAGGCGGCACTAGACCCTTACGTTCATTGGGATACCCGATGGAAGATTGATTGGGGGAAGCTGCCCTGCTTCGTGACGAAAGAGCTCGCAAAATCGGTCGAAACCGCCGGGAAGTCGGCGAGATTTCTCTTTTCCCTTCGGCAGCGGGTTCTTGCTGGCGATACCGAGTCATTCGTGGAAGGCCGAGAGGCAGCCGGCAGTGGTCTGCCCTTCAGGTCCCAGCAGGAACCCGACAGCCGCGTTGCATTCCACGTGCCTGCAGCAGACCTCAACCGCGCGTTTAAAGCAACGCTGCGACCGAAGCTTGATTTGGGCAGGACCCTCGACGATGCAAGGCTTGCGACGCTTGTTTTCGACGGAAGGTGTGCGTGATTTCCATGCCTTCTATTTACTATAGCTCGTTCTTCGTCATGAAGATAAATACAGGAGTTTGCTTATTGTTGTATCAAGCATTTCGTGTCGTTCAAAGCTATTTTTGGTCCACCGCAACCGATACGGCAGCACAAGCGAATTCCCTAAACAGGTGTGCCAACATTCCCGCGGAGAAGATGGCGGAGGTTCACAAGCCGTTGTTGGACTTCTTTTTGGTGACGCTGCCCCTCGGCGATCAAAGTGTGGCAACCAGACAACCGAAGCTGCATGCAGAATGGACAGCGAGTGCTGTCCACGGCCAGCCTCTCGGCCAGGCGGTGTCTGACGCGTTCCGTGAAGTGATTCAGGCGCAGTGTACTGCAGTAGGAGGCGTTCTCTCTCGTGCACTCCGCGCATATTGCTGCATTGACGAAAACTTGCAGTTGCTGTCGGGTGTGTTCCTGCTGCAAAGTGGCGCGGCGATGTTGTATTTTTGTACGAAGCACCTGTTCAAGATTGCACAACGGGGCGACTGGCTTAACAAGCCCAGCAGCGACGAGCTCAAAGCGCGATTCGACGAGTCGGTCCTCGCTGTGTCCGATTCCAGCGCCGTACGATCCGCTTTGAAATTGGTTGTCCGCTGGGAGGAGGATGGCAACGACGCTGCATCGTTGCGGTTTAGTCCGAATGACGACACGCCCCGTAAGCCGCTGGATAAGCCACCTCCTCCGAATGCAATGCGTATCGTGACCGGCTTCGTCCTGCAGTTGCATGCCGCAGGGCCGCAATCACCTTTGCACATCGTCTTTCCGCACTCGGTGACCAACGCGTACTCCCGGGTGCTGCAAGTGCTTCTGTTGGTCGCATATGCGCAACACCTGCTCGTAACGATGCGGCTGCCTCGCCTGCCCTGGCCCGCGTCCGATCTCGAGAAGCAGATCGCAGTCGCCAGACTTCACCTCCTGCACTTCATCCAGGCGCTCAATGATCATCTTCTGCAGCGGGTCTGTCTTTCACTTTTAGACTTAAATTTTTGTTGTATCGATTCTGTTACACTTTGCATTGGAATTGTGTTGGTTGCTCATTTCACACACGCAGGCGGGTGAGAAACCTTTTGGTACATGTGTGTGTGTGTGTGTGTGTGTGTGTGTGTGGTCTGTTCGAACAATACGGAAGTCCTCACCCTGCGGCTCACAGGAAGACGTCGAGAATTTGTACTCCAATCCATAGCCATAAACGTTCAAGAAAAAAAAGCAGACGACTGCGCTTTGGAAGCAAGGGATGGACAACGTATCAAGGGCGACAGACATTGAAAGCCTCCGTAACAGCCACATGCAGCTTAGCCAGTCCCTGCTGGAAGCGGTGAATTTCTCGTGCAAACGACGCGAGCACTGGACTACGCTCCTGTCGATAACTAGGCTGATCGTCCGATTTGAGGAAGGCACGAGTCTTTACATCGACTGGATGCGTGATGTCGCTGTCACGCAGAGCGTCCGAGGCGTGACGTGCGCATCAGCGGTCAGCTCGAGAGATGCGCTATCTCTTCCACCACCTGTGTCGGAGGCAGTCAGGCACTTGCCCACCATAATCCGAAACGACATTATGGCTCAGTTCGTGCGACACATGAAGGTGTGTTTTTTCAGTGTAGGATGGCAACTGGAGAAAGGCCGTGATGCTGTCACCGAGCATCAGTTGACTGAGTGGTTTCACTACTTTTTGTTCTCTCGGCGTGTTTTTGGTGCGGTGTCTCCTGTAACCTCTCTGAATGCCTCGCGTTCAGGACATCAAAACCAACAGTTTTTCGTTGCCACGCTGAAGTCACAAGGCGGCACGGTGCGCTCTTCGGAGATGTTGGCGGCTTTCGACTTCAACGGCATTTACTCCGACAAGCGATGAAATGGCGAGTGAGACTGGCTGTCAAGCAGTCGATGCCATACGTGCCATGTTGCTCTGTCGCAGAAAAAGGACGGGCTGTCTGTTCTACAAGCTAATCCCTTCTTTGCCCGGTTTGCTTCTCACAGCAAGAAAGCTGGTGCCGCCAGAAGTGGTGTGGCAAGGTTCTTCCGTACAACGTGCCGCCCGCAGGCCAACGATTACGGCTCGTTGTGTCTTCGCTCTTCCTAGAATAGAGTTCTTTTGCTCCAGTGCTTCGAATTCTGTTGTAGAGCCAGTAGTTTTGAGTTTTTGACTTTTCCTTTGCTCTCAGTGTACAGTGACAGGCGCAGCTCTATCAAGAAATTACGTCTCCTGGCAGCACAGTAGCGACAACTGCGGTAGTTGGCAAGTGCGTTGCGCCTGTACTGCAGTCCTCTAGTCCTTCCTCGCAATGCTAGCAAAACCCGCAGGTTATTTTTAAAGGAAAGCAAGCACGAACACGGACACATCAGAGTGTTCAATGCAAGCCTGATGAGTGTCACGATAGTTGTAGCGTTTTTGGTGTGCGTGTTGCTGTGCAATCGATGATGCGTGCGCTTGACATGAGCGTGGTCAACTTTCTATACACGACGTGAAGCGCACGTTCCGCCTGCCCGTCCTCCTACTTGTCTCAACATACATGCGTGACGCGCGTGATGAAAAAAGCTCCGTTTTTTCACGCCCGTGATTCAGGAACGTCTGTTCAGTGCGCTGATCACACTGAACACTGATCGTACAGGGCAGGACAGGAGCATGTCGGTCACGCAGGATCTAACGTACGCCCAAGCATATTCCAAGCAATACAAACAACGACATCCTATTGCTCTGATACAGGAAGTGACATCCGGCTGAGAGGATCCGACGGAAGAGGAAGCGACAGGAGCGCCGGCATCAAAGCAGGCGGTTTCTTTGGCCACGCTCATGCACGACGCCCACGCTCACGCCCGCAGACCTCTTTAAAAGAAGAAGGCTGCGCGGGCGTAACGCGCGTCTTACTGTCATGTCGATACAGAGGAGAGCACAACTCTTTCGCGACTACACGATCGAGCAGTTCCTAGACTGCAATAGCAGGATTGATTACAGGATTTGCGCAAGTGCACAGTCGCGGGCCTTCATGTGGGAAACACGACATCTTCAAAATCAGCTCCTTCGGAACCAGTACGCCCGGCCTGCCCTGGGTATCGTGATCCGCCAGACGGTTTTCACCACATACGCACTACCCGGTTCTACTCGAACGAGTCCACTACGACGCTGAAGGACACGTGTTCACTATCAGAAGAAGGACTACGCCGTTCCCGAATGCAATGGTTCTACAACCAAGGAGTCAAAGAGCCTCATGGTCTTGCGGACCGTGGCATAGCTTCATCCCCAGACTAAGTTCGTCGGGGAGTTTGAACGCTTTACGACGATTCTCTGCACTCCTGCTTCACACGGCAAGGTCTTAGATATTATCTGCGTGCTCCCCAGTGGTATTCTGTAGGCGTACGAATAACATTTGCTTCCAATGCTTCCGACAACCGCCGTTGTCCGTAACGCCGGTCTATTTGCAGACCGCATCGCAGCGCTTGGGCTCCTGTTGCGTTTAGCGGGGATTCATTCGCATGCAAATGAGTAGCACACTATGTCAGCCTTCCGCTAGGTGACCCGGAAGGGTCATTTTTACCGCAGCCCTCGGACCGGCGGGCTTGGAAGGTTTTGTTTCTGAACATTTGGTCGCTATCCGGCATCGAGCCTGCAAGCTACCATGGGCTGAAGAACGAGGCGCAGTACGTGGACGGAATCTGCTCGATCGGGCAATCATTCATTTGTCGCAATCATTCGTTTTGGTGCGCCGGCTATGCCGGGTTGTACCCACCGCCCACGCTTTGCGGCTGGACGGAAGACCGAGTGGATGTTGGGCAAGCTGGAAACAATTTGCGCCCGTAACAGCTGGAACGATGCCGTGCCTGAATATCCGCACGACGTACCCTTTGTTCAGTGGGAGTTGAGATTCTCTGTCAAGATGCTAGCCGCCGCCATAGGGCGGGCTCTTGCCAAAAGGAGGAGAGCCCGCGAAACAACGTGTCAACACACGCCTGCCAGGCGGTCTCGTCCGCCAGTCAGAACGCCCCCGGCTGCGCCACCATCGTTGCAACAATCATCTTTGACAGGGCCATGGCTCGCTCCGCGCCCACGGCGCAACGACTTGCGCCCGCCGTAGTAGTACGGGATAGTAGTGGGGCGACCGGATACTCCTCGGAGAGATGGTCCCTGCACTCTAACTCGTCTCTCTCTCTCTCTCTCTCATTCATGAACACGTCGGTCGGATCGAGTCCTGAGGAAAGTTCTTTGAGAATGGTGCCGTAAAAAAGCCAGGCAGTCGGGAGAAATTGAGATGCACATAGTCGTGACGAAGGCAGAATTGAGAAGGCAGAGTTCGATGTAGACGTACACAGAAAACAAAGCGCCCTCCACGCGGCACTTTTCTCCGGGCTAGAAAGTGTTCTGCCTGGCACCATTGGAGTTAGGTAGGACTCGCCACGTAAATACAAAGTGAAGTACATCAGAATCTACGTTTCAACCTTTTCCCCGCCCCGTTCCTTGTTACCTCCGACGTTTTCTACCCCTCTTGAAGGGTCGACCGAACTTAGACAAAGACAAGAGCGTGGGGCGTCTTCTTTGGTCAGCCCTTTTGAGTCTCGCCTGGCCACGACCTAATCGCTGCCGGCGAAAAGGTTGTGGACTGTTATGGCTCAACAACCAAACCGGCAGCGGCGACAAATGAGAAACGAACGGCCCTGCCCTCTCCTCTATTCGACGCTCTTCCTCCCTCCCCTCCGTTGATTTTGTCTTTCGCTCTCTTCATGCAGAGCGTAGCGCAGAACGGGCAAACCAGATCTGCTCCGTACTCCCTTTACGCAACTGCTAAAACTGAAGGCGGCCCCCTGCATAGGGCATCGCGCTGCCATCCCTTGCATGGTACGTCCTCATGCCGCACAAGCAGATCTTCTCCGTCCTCCCTTTAACTTGCTAAAAGCGGCAAGAAAACGCGACCCCGGATCGTATGAGGAAACGTGCGCTTGCTTCTCCGTTCCCCCTTCTGCATTTCTCCCCCGTCTCAAGTGCTATTTACTGCTGATTTGATGAGCTTGGTATTTCAATACGGTCTCTGTATCTGTGTCTGGCCGGTACATCCATCAGGTGAATATTGGCTTACCGGAATCATAGGGTAGCCTAGTAGTAGGGCATCGCGCTGCCGGTCGTGCCGTCAGACACGCAATCTTCAGGTGTCGGAAAGTTTTCTGGTTCCACCGTTGGCAATTTGCATACCAGTCAGCAAGTCTTGAGCAGAATGAAGGGGAAGGAAGACGTAATACGAACTTACAAAGTTTCAGAACAGGTTCTCTGGGGTGGTGTTGCACCGACTGGCCGGAGGTGGGCAAGAATGGTTCGCTCGGTGCTGGCACACCCGCAGATCGTGTTGTGCGATCTGAACAACATTTCAGCGCGCCGTGAGAAGAAAACAGCTGGTGATGCGTACATTGGCGGGTCTCATCTGAAGGCGGAGGTGAACGAATGGCTTGCAAACATGGCGGCTGCCGTCTTGCAAGGTCGGCCAGCCTGGGCTCTCCTCCTTGAGACGCAGTCACTATCCACGCTCACGCCAATGGCAGAGCGCTGCGGGGTGGTCGCTGAGAGAACTGTGATCCCGAATCCTTCGGAAGAAGAGTGTCGGGCCTTGCGCGATGCTGATTGCCTCGTGTTCGAAGGCACATCCCACGGGCTTCTGCACAACCTAGAAAACAAGAAAGAGCCCTTCCCGCAACTTCGCGAGAAAGGCTGGTCCGCTTTTGATGTTGTGTGGCTTGACTACTGCGGTACAATTATGACTGCAGCTGGCAGAAAGCGGCAAACAGATGTGGTGCAGCTTTTCCGAAACCGCTTTATTAATGCACGAAGGCCTTCTCTTTTAGCTCTGACATTTTGCGTGCGCGGGAGTCGCAACATGTATAGAGACCAAGTTGCTGATGTAACCAAACAGCTCGTGTTTGAAGTTGCAGCATCGAACAGCATCACCGTAATGCTCTCTGGTACTGCTACGTATTCAACGAAAAGCGGGCCCATCCACACCCTGGCCTTCGTCGTCTCACCGGCTCCATGCGCTCCATCGAAAGGAATACCGCTTGAGCCTTGTGCCGCAAACAACCTGATGAACGCCAACGTGGGGGCGAGAAGAGAACGATTAGTAAAACCATCCCCCCAGTTACAGTTTCACCGGAGCGGAGGTCTGTCCTCCACAGTTGCAAACGACAAGCTGACGGAAATGCACTTCGAATCGCTGACATTACATCAAAACCAAATGACACAAAGCCCGTCTGCTGAAGAAGGTGTTAGTCCCAGGGGTTCAGAGAAAGATGGAGAGAGTTTGCAGCAGGACGGACCTCGTTCTTTCGGAACAGAAATAGGGCTTGGCGACCGTAATAGCCTCGCGCGGCATCGAGTTTCTGTGAGCCATGAGGCTCGTGCTACCACCTCGTCTGAGCCGCAGAGTGAAGAAAGTGGCACCACCACCGCTATTACCACTACAGCTTGTGCAACGACAGCCACAGTCACAGCCGCTACTACGGAGCCTACTACGGAGCCTACTACGGAGCCTACTATGGAGCCATGCAACGTGGCGCAGCTTCCGCGCTTGCAATCCAGGACTGGGCGCATTTCCTTTGAGCCCGCGCTCGACAGACGACGCGTCGTGAGGTCGGTGCTGAGTGCAAAGAGTTGTGTTTTGCCGTACCTTTGGGAATGGGTGAAAGACACAGACTGGCGCCAAGCGACGCCTCACTGCGCTGCGGTTCAATGCGGGGCGGAGGTGTTTGCGCGTTGCATCGGGCGCGGAGGCACTGCATTTGTGCTGGATTCTGCTATGCTGCCGGCAACCAAAGCGTGCATGCGAGAAGAAGTCCGGCCAACTACGGTGCTCGAGGACGTCATGGATTCCGAAAAGGGCTTTCCGTATCACGACATCTCCAACAATTACGTCGCTGAGCACACCGAGTGCTATGACGGGTACTGGCTGTCGTACCTTGATCGCAAGTCGTACACAACGAAGCTGCTGAGGAGGTGCTTCGAGTGGGCAGACCTGCGGAACGTGATTCAGAGGAAACTCGTCAGAACCACACTTGCCTTGGTACTTCCGTTCGTTTCCGCCGTCGAGCCTTGGAGGGGCGCCGCCATGGATTGGCTTACCCGTGGGGTCGCTAAAATTTGCGAGGAATGTTCGTTTCAACCTCTGTATCCCATCTACGCTGCTAGCTGGGTTCTCGGCACACCGCATCTCATCCTCATCTTTCACACGAACAATTCCCCTGTGCATCCTCAGCGCCCTCATCCGGACGGGGGAAAGCTGAAGCAGTACACGTACTCTATCCCTTGGGCCCCGCTCAGGAAAAAGATCCCGCCGCAGCATGCCCTTCGCTTCAAAACCATAGCGGCTGACGTCGTCCAGGCAGTGTCGGCAAGCGAGTCAGTGGCGATATACGAGTCAGGAGGTTTTTATGTGACCCCCCTGTACCCAAGTGCATTTTCCATCTCGTTTGACGAGATCGAGCAGGAAGAAGAACGGCGTCGCGGAAGACGTGTGCTTCTCCCCGGGACGAAGGACCTAATAACTCAGAACCTTATCCTTCTGACCAACGAAGGCACAGTTCCCTTTACAGCTGCTTGGCAGGAAGAAATTACGCTGTGGCTGGCTAGCGGCCAGCTCCAATACGCGGATCGGAAGCTCGTCGTCTTCATGGAAGCGACACACAAAGACCTCTTTCTCGAACTCATCGAAGCGCTACGCCGCCTATCCCCGGTTTCCGGGCCTGCCACCGTGACCTCGTTAAAGTCGATGGTTGCTTTTGCCCGCAGATGGGAATTGGCGCTCTTGGTGTACGAACCGTTAGCAACTGGAAGCTGATCACTGGCTCTCAAGAACTTGCCAACGCGCCTTACTTCGACAAGTCTGCTCTGTGACAGCTGGAAAAGTGCTGCTCGTGGCTGTCTTAGATTGCACACAGCAGAATGCTTCCTTGCTCATCGCTCATAAACCATTCGGCAACGCGCACGTTTCCGGCCTCCAATCCTTGAAGATTTTTTACAACCAATGCGACACTGCCTTGCCACCAGGTTCCAACATCCGGCTGAGAAAAAGCAATCATTCGGAACGCGTCGTACAAGTGTACTTTTCGGATCATCGTCGCCCTGCTTGCCTTTCTGCTGTTCGGCGGCACCTTTCCTGTTTGCGAGCCGTACAACCTGCAGTGCCTTTGAACTCACTTTGTGTTCTCCGTTCGAGTGCCGCAATACGGTTTGCGCCTGTGTTAAATCGTAGGTGAACACACGAACCACACGGCTGGTAAAAAATAACAGCTCCACCAACAGATGATCTTCTCCAGCATCTTCCACCAACAACTACATCCCTCTACACAACTCTATCAACAAGAACACTTCTAGCTCGGCCCACAGGTTTTCATAAACCCAACGCCAGCTTGACCATATACGTAGGCCCCTCTCTGCTGCACCGACAGATGGCTCAGGACCACACACTAACCATAATATCAAGGATCAACTTTTATCCGACTTTCCAAGACAAAAATTATCAAGTCCTATCCAAACAGGGGTCGGTGGGGCAGCCTGTTAGGATGAGCATGCTGCGCCATCATGTCGTCAGCACAAGCCCTACGAATTCTCTCGACTACGCATCAAACGACGCTGTGACGCTCACAGAAGGCGAACTGGTGCGCGAAGGCGTGTCGTCCGAAGCATCCAGTCCGCTGGTCACCAAGAGTCGATGGTTGAAAAGCATACCAAGAGCACATGTTCCCGCCCTGTACCTTGTCGCCCACGTTTTAATGGTCGCTGCCGTAGTCTTCGCCAACGAAGCCATCCCAGCGGACCGTGTGCTGCATTCGACGCTGGGCGTGTCATTGCTCTGCCTGTGCGCAGTAACTGTGCTTCTTTTTGTGTACCTCTGCCGAGCGGACCCAGGTTACATCCGTTCTAAACGAGAGCACTCGCGTGGAGACCCTGGGGTGTCCGGTGTCCTTGTCAGCGATACGCCGCGGTCAGGAAAGACTGGGTGCCGAGTTTGCTGCACGTTGCAGCCCCTTCGGGCAAAGCACTGCAACTGGTGCAACCGGTGCGTTTACACGTACGACCACCACTGCTGGTGGCTCGATCGGTGCATAGGGGGGCGGAACAAGCCCGAGTTCCTTATATTTCTCTTCCTCCAGACTATGCTAACAGCAGCGACGGTGCTGCTGCTCGTTTTGTCCCTTCGGTGGCCGCTGCCCACTTCTTTTCGTATGGTTGTGCTCGTCAGCGCACTGGTGGTGTCCCTTGTGGTTCTCCGCTGGACCGGGAAATTGCTCTTCTTTCACATGGCACTGGTCCTGAGGAATCAGGTGTGTTTCAACCCCTCCTTGGTACACCAGGCATCAACCGAACTCCCTCTGCCGATGGTTTATTTGTTTCTGTTACAAGTGCACTTGCGAGTCTAGAGAAAACGCATTGCTCAGGCCGGCGTTTGTGCAACTCGAACCTTACTGCCTTTTAGTAGTCGACACCCCGATCCTTTTTGGCCAGTCCTTCCCGGGGAGGGCCCCCGGATCCCCCCCGTTGAACCTTGATGCTAAGTTCGGCACGTGATGACAAGTTCGGGGTCCTCGAAATGGGGGTTCTGATACGAAACCTTGAACCCCGAAGGGGTTGGAAAAACATCTCGGGTAGGTGCGTAGCGGCACCTTTTGATGAAAGCAGTGATGCATCCTGATGCTTCGTGAGGGGGCTTGCGACCACTTTTCGTTCTACAGAAGTCAAGTTCGGGTCTGTGCGTTGGTAACTGTCATTGGCGGGATATCGGGCTCAACGTGTTGTTGCTGGAGGCTTTCCGCCGGCTCACCCAACATGTGCCAGAAAAAGTCCTGGAGTTGCACCACCTGAAGTATAGTTCTCGTCATTGACTCGTACCGCATAACCAAGACCCTTGGGTCGTTTGAGGCAGTGTGTAGTAAACGTGAGCGGAATACCACGAGGCTTCCCAAGGCCTCATTTTAAGCACTTTCCCGAAAACTCGCTGAAACAATTGGTGACATGCTTCCAGGCTTGCTATAACTTGCAAGCACCGCGATGCCCCCCCCTCGTTAGTTTAGTTCCCGGAGTTCCTCGTGTTCCCGGCATTGGCTCCGGTTTATTCCTTCGTAGTAACAATGCATTGTAAACACGAGATCGAAGGCTGGCAGCGTGTTTGGGAGAAGAATGGCCTAACCATCATATTCACGCACTAACAGGCTAGTCCTCCCCCGGCACGTACAAACAAACACACGCGCCTATTATTTTTGGTCCCCTACATTTTTACCAGGGCATTTGGACTAGGTGTAATTACATTAAATCCCTAGGGTTGAAAAGGTGTCACGGGATAAGCCGGCAGCCGCTGCTTAACGGTGCATGTTAATCCACGTGGTTCATGTACTTAAAAGAACTCAATGCTTAACAGGTGGAAGAGGCCTGGCTCGAGTGGTCACGAGTCAGTGAGCAGTACTTGCAGGATGCCTTCGGAATCCCTGCGGAAGAAAGGGGAAGAAGTACAGGACGGGATAAAGACGTCACCTAAAAGAGTCTGCATCACGGCAAGCACTGCGAGCGACGGGTCGGGGGCGGCGAACAGCAGACAGCTACGGCTCCGGAAGGCCATCCACAGGATGGAACGCATCTGCAGCTACCTTGCGCAACGGCGCGGGCCGGAGGCAGTTCCGCATGAGGTATCCCGTTGCTGGCAGAACAGCAGGCGGCTGGCACAGGCGTGCATGAAAGATGGCCAAGGGACAGAAGGATTCCCGGATCATGAGGAGGCGAAGCAGCTTCTCACGGCATTGCGGGAAGAGACGAGCAGGCTCGGAAAGGAAGGATCGGCGGCCAGGTTTACGAAATACCGAGACAAGCTGAACGAGAGGGCCGATGCGAGCAGACGATGTCTGACAACCATCTGCGCCGGACGCGCTGAGCCGTCGGGGGTGTTGCGAAAGGGGGCGGGAGTGACTGCAAATGTTGACGAGATGGACGAGGTGCTGAACACTGCGTGGGACCCTATCCTGCGTAAGTACAAGGACGGGCCAGAGCCGGAGTACGAGCCGTTTCGGGATCGGTTCCGGGATCACATCGGCCCACATATGATGGAAGCCGGAACAATCACGGGGGAGGAGCTGCGAATTCTGCTGAGGAAGAAGCCGAAGAAAAGCGCGTCAGGGGTGGATGGCTGGCGTATGGCTGAACTGCGGGAGTTGCCGCTCCCCCTGCTGAATGCACTTGCAGACGTCTTGAACCTGGTCGAAGCAACTGGAGACTGGCCGGCAAGCATGACAACTGCGCTGGTGTCGATGGTGCCGAAGGATGAGAGTCAAGACCCGCTGCACACAAGACCGATAACCGTCACATCCGCCGTGTACCGCTTATGGGCCTGCCGCAGGCTGGCGGACATAGTTCTGTGGCAAGAGGAATGGATCGAAGAAGGACAGAAAGGCTTTCGACCGGGTCACCGGATCGAGGACGTCTTGATGGAAATTGGGCTCGAGATGGAGGACGCCTTGTTAGACGGGGAGCCGCTCTACGGTGTGGCGCTGGACTTCCGGAAATGCTTCGACATGGTCCCGCGAGAGATAGTACTGCGCTTAGCCGAGGACTTAGGATTGCACAATCGGGTTCTCAAGCCGCTGAGGGCTATCTACAGACTGCTCGCGAGACGCTTCAAGCTACCATTAGGGGTGGGCAGGGAGTTCAGGGTGACCAACGGTATCCTTCAAGGGTGCCCTGTATCCGTCATACTCATCAATGCCCTGCTGTCGGTAGTGATGAAAACGGTCAAGAAAGAAGCGGGGGGTGTGAGTCCAAAGTCATACGCGGACGACGCCACACTGCTGTCCAGGCTGTCGGAGGCCGCCCTGCAAAAGGGAGTGGACGTAGTAGACGAGTTCTGCACACTCACCGGGATGGAGCTAAACCTCCAGAAGACGGTCGCGTTCTCGACGAGACGTAGGCATCAGTCGACTCTCAAACTCCGCAGCGTGGATGCGCTGCTGCGGTTTAGCAAATCCGTCAAGTGCCTCGGGGTCCTAGTCTCGACGGCGAAGAATAGGACGGAAAGGTCCGACTCGGAGAGGGTGGAGAAGGCGGCTGCCCTGGCGGAAGGCCTCCGCCATGCGCCGTTCCGGTACGAAAAGCGGGTCCGGATTGTGCAGTCGAATGTGCTACCGGCGGCGCTGTCAGGCTGCTCTTTCGCGCCGGTATCGAAGGTGGCGATGAAACGGCTGACGACGTCGGTGATGGGACTGATCTGGGGTGGATCCAACCCGAAGCGCGCGAGGGAGATGGTCCTAAACTTTCAGGAGAAGGGCCACCTGACGGATCCCGGTACATGCCTAGCATATAGGGTGACGACAGCGTTTTACGCGGCGTGCGAGAGGTTGCCACGACTGCTGCCTCTGATGGAGAGCATCCGGGGAAGATACGCCGAGGGGGACCTACCCCTGGGGCCAGTCGGACTGGCGATGAGGAGCATGGAGGAGTGTGGATACGTATGGGGACCCGGGCCCCTGTCTCGCACGCTGAGGAATGGTGCAACATATGACCCGTTAGCCTCGGCACCTTCGAAGAGGGGACATGAAGTTAGGGCGGACTTGAGGGCGAAGACGTGGTCCCGACTGGTGGCGAGGCGGCCGGGATTTGAGGGCATACAGAGAGCCGACCTGGAGCGGACGAACACCTTCTGGAGGATGCGTGAATGTCCCGCGCACACCGCGAGGCTAATACGTGTAGCGTTGGCGGGGGGTGTGAACACGGCTGAGTACACGTCGCGGATGAGGCAGGCCGGAGCTGAGCCGCAGACGCCCAGCTGCAAGCACTGTGGAAGCGGCGACACCGAGGACGAGAAACACGTATTCTGGGACTGCGGAGCGTACTCGCACATACGGCGACGAGAGGCACATGTCGAGCTGATGGCAGCCAACCGGGCCGACTGGCCCAGATGCACGCTGGAACACGGTGTGGTAGTACCCGAGAATGCCCAATTCTCGAGGCGGCTCCAGGAGATGATGGCTGAAATCCTTGCGGAACGGGCTGGGCTCGAAGCACGTGGCTGGGTGGCCAGGAACCCCACGACCCCCTGGTCGAGAGCGGATGCGATGCCTGCCGAGAAATTTGACCACCCCTTCGCGCGGATTGCCCCGGCATGGGCGTGGGAGCGGAACAAGACCTGGGGACTACCGACGTTTTATGCGTTGGTAGCGTGGCTGTCGGACATGCAATGGACCGAGAACGGGCAGGCGTCAATGCTGGAGCTTGCGATCGACTTTGAACTCTTCTCGGGCCTCAGCATGCCGCTGCACGGGAATGCGCCGAAGGGGGTGAGAGAACGGGGAAACGTCCTGCGCTGCATGATGAGCGCGTTGTACAAGCTGGCGGCACAGCAAGGGCTGGGAAGCTGGCCCAGTTGGACTGGCGATGAAGAGCATGGAGGAGTGTGGACACGTATGGGGACCAGGGCCCCTGTCTCGCACGCTGAGGAATGGTGCAATATTTGACCCGATAGCCTCGACACCCTCGAAGAGGGGGCATGAAGTGAGGGCGGATTTGAGGGCGAAGACGTGGTCCCGTCTGGTAGCGAGGCGGCCGGGATTTGAGGGTGTACAGAGAGCCGACTTGGAGCGGACGAACTCCTTCTGGAGGATGCGTGAATGTCCCGCGCACACCGCGAGGCTTATACGTGTAGCGTTGGCGGGAGGAGTGAACACGGCTGAGTTCACGTCGCGGATGAGACAGGCCGGAGCTGAGCCGCAGGCGCCCAGCTGCAAGCACTGTGGAAGCGGCGACACCGAGGACGAGAAACACGTATTCTGGGACTGCGGAGCGTACTCGCACATACGGCGACGAGAGGCACATGCCGAGCTGATGGCGGCCAACCGCGCCGACTGGCCCAGATGCACGCTGGAACACGGAGTGGTAGTACCCGAGAATGCCCACTTCTCGAGGCGGCTCCAGGAGATGATGGCTGAAATCCTTGCGGAGCGGGCAGGGCTCGAAGCACGAGGCTGGGTAGCCAGGAACCCCACGACCCCCTGGTCGAGAGCGGATGCGATGCCTGCCGAGAAGCTCGACCACCCCTTTGCGCGGATTGCCCCGGCATGGGCGTGGGAGCGGAACAAGGCCTGGGGGCTACCGACGTTTTATGCGTTGGTAGCGTGGCTGTCAGACATGGAGTGGACCGAGAACGGGCAGGCGTCAATGCTAGAGCTTGCCATCGACTTTGAACTCTTTTCAGGCCTCAGCATACCGCTGCACGAGAATGCACCGAAGGGGGTGAGGGAGCGAGGAAACGTCCTGCGCTGCATGATCAGCGCGTTGGACAAGCTGGCGACACAGCAAGGGCTGGGGAGTTGCGAGCGAGGCGAGAGAGTATGCCCGACGACGTCGCTGTCGTTCATGGGCATCACGGGGATATCGGGGGTGCGGCCCAGGCCCCGCTTTCGCGAGGCACACACGGGGACGATCCTCGAAGAGCAGGTGAAGGGAAGCGATGTAGGGACGCAGTTCCCGACGTACCCGGACTGGACGGCCGAGAGAGCGGCGAGGTGGGCCCTGCCTGCCCCACCACAGCTGCACCCCGACCCCGTGCATATGCCGGGTGTCGGAGTAGAGAAAGCGCTCGTCACCTGCGCGACCCACCACAAGGGGAAGTGTGAGGCGTGTCGAGCACTCGTCCGAAGGGACGTGCCCACGGTAGAGATGTGCTGTCGGCACCATCACCACGCTGACGATGGGCAGCCGATCGCGGTGTGCGTGGAGCACAGCACGACGAAATGCGGCGAGTGCAAGACGGCGGCGGCGTGCTGCCGCAGCGGGCATCATGCCTGCCGCACGCATGGCAGAGGAACCTGCCAGGAATGCAGGAGGCTCCCTACGTTGGCGCAGAGGAGACCGGCAGCGTGCTGCCGCCGCGGCCACCACCAACCCAACGAACCGAACGCCCCGGCAACCCCCGGACACAGCAAAAAGAAGAAGAGACCCCTCTCACCCACCCAGGTGGGCGTACAACGAGAAACACCGGCGGGAAAGCGCGCGGCGCAGGCACCGCCCGCCGTGGTGAAGCAGAAGACGGCGACGACCGGACGGGCGGCCAAGAGGCCGCCACCAACGCCAGGGACCGGCGAACGACCAGCGTTGAAGAAGAGGGTGCTCGGCACCCCGAAGGAGAGCCCGATCGCCGGCCGCAAGCGGAAGAAGGCGAAGGCGACCACACCCGAGTCAGGGGTGCAACGAAAAAAGAGGAAGGCCCTTAAAGCAAGCGGCTACCAGAAACGTCCGACGTCCCCAAGCACTCCAGTGCCCTCGAGAGTGAAAAACGTGCAAGCCTGTCCGCACCTGTGCCCCCCCACGCAATCTCCAGAACCGCAAGAAAGCCCAGCGCCACAAGTACTCGACCTTGACGACGCAATGACAGGTGACGACGTCATAAAGTAACCTTAAGCGGCGGCACAGTGCATGCTATTCCATGTGGTTCATGTACTTAAAAGAACTCAATGCTTAACGGCTTATCACGTGGGCGGCCCTGAGATTACCCCCTCAGGTGACACCACTTTATCTTTAGCCATACTTCAACTCCCTTATATCCCTAATTAGGGATATAAGGGAATGGCATTAGGGATAATTGAGTACAATTGGGCTGGAATTTGGGTCAGAAATTTGGGTTAAAAGCTCTACGCCCTACACACCTTTTGCTTGCCGGTACCAGCGCTACATTGATGGACACCCTCAGGAAGTAGGCGAGATCACGGGGACAGAGCTACGCGCGCTGCTAACGAAGAAAGGCGTCAAGGGTGCTTGCGGGATCGACGGCTGGAGGATGGCTAAGCTGAAGGCACTCCCCGACCTGTACCTTGAATCCCTGGCCACGCTGTTGAACCTGGTCGAGAGAACGGGGATCTGGCCGCAGGCAATGCGAACAGCTCTCGTGAGTATGATTCCGAAGGGCGACGACGGGCAACCGCTCAACATGCGACCGATAGCGGTGACATCCTGCGTGTACCGCCTCTGGGCCTGCCGGCGTCTGAAGGATGTTGCGGTGTGGCAGGAGAGTTGGGTCGAGGAGGGTCAACACGGTTTCCGACCTGGCCACCGGGGAGAGGACCCGTTGTTTACAATGACGCTCGAGATCGAACGCGCCTTGCTGAGCGGCGAGCCACTGTGCGGGCTATCTCTGGATTTCTCGAAGTGCTTTGACCGCGTCCCGCGGGAAATCGCACTCCGCCTCATGCAGGACCTCGGGCTCCACTCCCGGATTCTGAAACCGCTGAAGTCCATCTACGACACCCTCGTCAGGCGGTTCAAGCTCCCCCTCGGGGTCGGAAAGGAGTTTCAGGTGACGAACGGCATTCTGCAAGGGTGCCCTATCTCGGTCATCCTGATCAACGCGCTGCTGTCAGTGTTGATAGAGGCGGTAAAAGTCGAGGCACCAGGTGTCCGCCTCCTCGCGAAATCACATCATCCGCGACAACCTGCGGAACCGCGGTTGGAAACCCAAGCTTCTCCGGCATCACCAACATCGCGATCGAGTCCACCAACGCTCTATGGACAACGCGCCACTGTCCGCCCCAGAACGCGCTGCTGATCAGGGTTGCCCTCGCAGGTGGCGTGAACACCGCCGAATACACGTCGAGATTTCGCCAAGGCGGAAGCCCCGCCTGTACGTTGTGTGACTCGGGAGCATTGGAAGACGAGCACCACGTCTACTAGGATTGCACGGCCTTCGAGAACATACGCACGAAGCCCGAGTACGCGGGGATCGCTCAGTCCGACAGGAGGCTCTGGCCGAGCTGCCTGCGGGAGCACGGAATCGTGACGCCGGCGACACGGGAATTTGCCGGGCCGGTACAAGCGCTGATGGCAGAGATCCTGGCGGAGCGGGCGCGCCGGATCAGCGTTAGATGGCTAGAACGTAAGGCGGCGACCCCCTGGGAGCGCTGCGCGCAGATGCCAACGGCGAAACGCGAGTTCCCGTTCCGGCGCATCGCCCCGGCCTGGGCGTGGCTACGCTACTGGGACGAAGGGACATTCCTGGCAGCGATCGACTGGCTCTCGGGCCTCGAATGGTCATCGGATGGCGACATGGCAGCGGTAGAGGCAGCTATCGACTTCGAGCTGTTCTCGGGCCTCGACATCAAGGCACCTAGCAAGGCGGCCAAGACGCATCGGGAGAAGGCCAACGGGATGCGCTGCATGTTGAGCGCAATCAACAAGCTGGCCGTGCAACAACAACTCGGCAAGTGCCTCCCTGGCGACTTCAAGTCGAAAACTACAGCCTTGTCGTTCATAGGCCTGAGCAGCGTACCCGGCTTCCAGCCCCGGCCCCGCCACCGCATGCCCGAAACCGGGCCGACCATCATGCAGCAGGTGAAAACCGGCTACGGCACAGCGCCGGCGTACCCGCCCGAGCGGACGGACAGAGCGCGGCGATGGGTAATCCCCAGAGCGCCACTGGCCAACCCGGATCCCCTGCACCTCCCACACGCAGTGCCGGAGGCGACGAAGAATGCCCCCAAGTGCGCTACCCATCACAAAGGGAAGTGCGCAGTCTGTCGCGCACTCGGACACCACCACGGCCCTACGGTGGAGGCATGTTGCCGACACCACCACGCCGACAACGACGGCTTACCTCCGGCCGTCTGCGACCGGCACCGCATGACGAGATGCGTGGAGTGCAACACGCCAACAGCGTGCTGCAAGGCCGGCCACCATGACTGCCGCGAACACGCCCGCGGTCCGTGTGACGACTGCCGCGGCTTACCGACGCTAGCGGAACGGCGGCCGTCAGCCTGCTGCAAAAAGGGCCACCACGTGCCAGCGCCCCCGAAGCCAGCCCCCGCTAAGCCGAAGCCAACAACGCCGCGGAAGAAGGGCCGACAGAAGCCGACGACACCACCGCGCATGAAGAGGACGCGTCAAGCGTCCCCAAAGGCGGCCAAGATGGCGAAAAAGCACGCTCCGACCGAGCCGGCCCGAGCGACACCACCAAGAAAGGGGCAGAAAAGAGCCCGACTCCCGACACCACCGAATGACCCGGCGGGAAAACCCGGAAAAAAGCACGCGGCGCGAAAGCGCAACATTTCGAGAATGGAGCTGGATATCACCAGCCCTGCCACCTCGACTTCATCCTCATCCATGTCAGGATCGCCCCCTCGAGCGACTGCTTCGGCAGGACAGCCGGCGCGAAAGTGCAACAAACGAAGAATGGAGCTGGATATCACCAGCCTATTATCACCGTCCTCGCCCGCTTTGAGATCGTATCGAGGACGTATTCAAATAACCCTAGCCTATGACAAATGCAAGCTTACCCCTGTGGTACCTGCATTTCAAGTTCACACTGCTTAACGGTCACGTGCGCGACCCATCACAAAGGGAAGTGTGAGGCGTGCAGAGCACTCGTCCGAAGGGACGTTCCCACGGTAGAGATGTGCTGCCGGCACCATCACCACGCGAACGATGGGCAGCCGATCGCGGTGTGCACAGAGCACAGCACGACGAAGTGCGGCGAGTGCAAGACGGCGGCGGCGTGTTGCCGCAGCGGGCATCATGCCTGCCGCACGCATGGCAGAGGAACCTGCCAAGAGTGCAAGAGGCTCCCTACGCTGACGCAGAGGCGACCGGCGGCATGTTGCCGCCGCGGCCACCACCAGTCCAACGAACCGAACGTCCCGTCAACCCCCGGACGCAACAAGAAGAAGAGGCCCTCCTCACCCACCCAGGTGGGTGTACAGCGGGAGACGCCATTAGGAAAGCGAGCGGCGCGAGCGCCGCTCGCGGCAACGAAAAAGGAGACGGCGGCAACCGGACGGGCGACCAAGAGGCCGCCACCAACGCCAGGAACCAGCGAACGACCAGCGCTGAAGAAGAGGGTGCTTGGCACCCCGAAGGAAGGCCCGATCGCCGGCCGCAAGCGGAAGAAGACGAAGGCGACCACCCCCGAGTCAGGGGTGCATCGAAGGAAGAAGAAGGTTCCGAGGGCAAGCAGCTCTCAGAAACGACCGGGGACCACGGGCACGCCAATGCCCTCGAAAGTCAAAAACGGGCACACGTGCCCGCCCTCGTACTCGCCGACTCAGTCTCTGGAATCGCAAGAAAGCCAAACCCCGCTAGCTCCACAAATGCTCGACCTTGACGACGCGATGGCAGGTGACGACGTCATCCGATAACCTGACTTTCAAGGCAGTGCATGTTAATCCGTGTGGTTCATGTACTTAAAAGAACTCAATGCTTAACGGCTTATCACGTGGGCGGCCCTGAGATTACCCCCTCAGGTGACACCACTTTATCTTTAGCCATACTTCAACTCCCTTATATCCCTAATTAGGGATATAAGGGAATGGCATTAGGGATAATTGAGTACAATTGGGCTGGAATTTGGGTCGGAAATTTGGGTTAAAAGCTCTACGCCACAGGGATACTCTTCTGTTCTGCGTCCACTAACAAGATGCCCCATGTGTTAGGTGTGTTCCATCAACAGACACGAGAGGGACTTTTTTGCAGCATGCACCAGAGCTGCGAATGACACAAGCAAACTCATACGCCATCAGTTTCCTTCACACCAACAACACTGCCTTCATCATGCTCTAGCACATGGGCTATGTATGAGCGGAACTTTGAGAGAGCCGTTCCTGCGTCAGGACCTAACTCGTCAAAGACCCTGCCAAGCAACCTTCTTTGTGACTCTCATTGCACTGGGTGCGAAGAAGGGAGACCAGGGCCTTCGTTGTGGTCTGTGGGTTTGCCGCCACTTGGGATCGAATCTGGCGAGACACAACCTCAGTTTGCATCCTGCCGCACTCCGTCGCGCCCTCGGCGATGCAGATTATCGCCACAGATTCTTTGCATTCTAACCCAAACGAATGCGGCGGACTTGCTTCTATCGGCAGGCAGTGGATGCAAATATGTTGCGCAGTGTCGCTAGTAGCACTCCTGGTACTTCCTTCAGGTGCAGAAACGACGCTGGACACATCTGTCACTGCCGCATGTGCCAACAAGGTTCCCAGGGCATTGTCAGAATCAACTAGGGCATCAGGTGGCTGATTGCAACTAGTATATCCAGTGCAGACATGTTTTCTTCGTTTGTATTCTTCCTATAATGTGCGTGCGTATGCGTGGTTCCGTGGGTAGGTCTGATCCTCCTTGCCATGCCATTCCTTCATAGCTGAAACTCCGGCTACTTGACGATGCCAGGGGTGCGGTATGGCTTCTTCCCATTCGCAGCCGCCTTCCTGCATTTCAAAAAAATGGGCAAAAAAAACACGAAGGACACGTGGGCAGAACAGTGAGACAAGACATTCTCTTATATATCCCTAATGTTTTCTCTTGTATCCCTAGTTCTTTTCTCTTATACCCCTAGCTATTTTCCCTTATCCTGGTTGAGGTCAGGTTGGCCTGACAAATGACGTGTAGGCTCGGTTTGGCTGAGATCCGCCATGCCCGTGCACGGCGTGCAGCTCGCCTGGTTTGAGATCCGTCTGGCCTCGATGACGTGCAGCTCGCTTTGGCTGAGATCCGCCGTGCCACGTGCACGGCGTGCAGCTCGCTTGGTTTGAGATCCGTCGTCTGGCCTCGATCCCTAGTTAGGGATAAAAGGGAAAATAGCTTGGGATATAAGAGAAAGTCGAAAATACCTCAGGGCTACGCCAGCTCAGCTACGGTATCTGCCCTGTGATGGCAGCACCTGGGCCCTAGCGCTCATCCAGCCCGGAGCCCGCGCCTCGGTAACCCTCGATTTACAGGCACCCCACCCTCCGACTGAGATTCGAGGAGTTCAGAATGTACAGGATGAGGCGCGGGTTCAGCTGCGAACGAGCATCAAAAACTCCTCCAATTCTGCATGGGCACGAGAAAACAACCGGTCACGCGGAATTGACTCGCGATGCTCAGAAAAGTCTCCTCGGCGGTATCCGAACCCAGGACCCTCAGATCAGGAATGTCAAGCCCTGAAGACTGCGCCACACGGAGCCGGAACCCAAAACCTCTTCACTCCCTTCACCAGACATTTATATATGGGTCCTGTGCTCGAGCAGCCTAAAAACAATAATGGTCTCACGCAGTGTGTGCTGGCTCCAGCCGGCTGGCCCCGGGCAATCCTTGCACAACGACGTCACAATGAAAATAACCCTATACCAGTGAACCTCCGCAGCTGTGGCAGGGCTGCAAAACACGTGATGAAGCTTATTCGGAACGAATCCGGCAGCTGAGATCAGGTACTAGTCGGCAGGTTTTCCCTTACACACGTTTGCAAACTTTCCCCACTTTCCCTCTGGACCTCAGCCTTAGGCGGAAAGCCGGGACCCCGAGCACTTTCTTGACATTTACAAAAACTTTCACTCTAAAAAAAAGGCGTCGATACTGCGCTACTCGGCCACGGGGTATCGTGTATACGCCGACCGGGAGTCGGAGGGGCTGATTGGCGCCTTCGCTGAGAGGATGGACGCCGCTGGCATTGCGGTCAAAAGGGATGGAGTGTTCGTGAAGTCGAAAGAGCAGGCGGCAAGGGACAGGGAGGCCTACAGGGAACGGCAAAGGGAGGAGTACGGGGTTGTTGGCCTCAGCAGGACGCTGGCGGACTACGAGGTGCAGTTGGCTCTGAACCACGCAGGGGTGACAGCTGACGTCGAACTGGTTCCCGCGTACGGGCTGACGAGGACGACAACGACATTTGTGGTGAAGGGATTGGACGACGAGGAGGAGGCGCTTTTACAAAGTCTGCAGATCAAGATCGGTGGCAGGGACATACGTTTTGGAAGGCTCGGGGTGATGGTGGGTGCTGGAGCCGAGTCCATGCAGTCCCCCGGAACGTATGCCCAAGCAGCAAGTCGCAGCGAGGCCAGCTCAGCGGGAGAAGAAGCCGACGAGGGACTCCTGGGCGGGAAGGGACAGGAAAGCAGGCCCCCGGGAGTGAATGGAAAGAGCAACGACAAAGCGGCTTCGAAAGGGCGTGGAGCTGGAAAGATGGGCAAGGGAGAGAAAGCAAAGGGAGGCGGGAGGTCGGCTGCTGTGGAGTACACGGTGGGCGCGAAGCGGAGCCTGGCGCGAGAGGGCGAGGGGTCATTGTCCCCGCCGGCGAAGAGTAAGCCCGGGGAGCGGGGTGGGGAAGGCGGGATGGAGACATCTCCGCCGGGAACCCCCCGTCCTAGGGTCGACCCCGAGGACGGCTCATATTAGCCACGGTGAACGAGTCAGTGACAAGCAACCCCAACAACTGCTTATCAGCCGCATCAGTCAATCCCTCCCTTTCCATACCTCCCGAATCATCAGTCAGTTCCTCCCAAACACACCCGATATCAGCTTCAACCAACTCCTTCCGACCGCAAGAAGCGCACCCGCCGCTAGTCATTCCGCCCCTGAGAGCCCGCCGTTTCCTCCCTCTCGACAGGCACTTGATCCTCCTGTCGTGTAATGCCTCCTGTAAGATGTGTTTAGAGAGATTTTTCTCACGCTTGCCGGCTGCCGATGTCCTGGCGGTGAACGAGATTGGCCGCGAGCCCACGATCTTCCGCGAATACGCAACCCGTGCCGGATGGACTGTCGTGGTGGTGGGCACTTGCCCCTACGCGGACGGGCACCCCCTGGCCCGGACGGCGATACTGATCAAGAAGCAATCCCTGATTACAGTATCTCAGTGCTACACCGGTTACGGTGCGTGCAGCGCAGACCTGCAGGTGGCGGGCGAGACACTAAGGGTAGTGAGTGTGTACGTCCCTTGCCACAAACGCGATTCCCTGACCGACCGACTCGGAGACTGGATAGCGCAGCGGGCGCGGGACTGCATGACCGACTTCGCGGTTGTCGGCGACTTTAACCCACGAACTACGCCCCAGGTGGAGCGCCGCATGCGGAGGGAGAATCTGCAGGAATTGGTGCGGTCGCGAACAACTTTTTCGAGGTCGAACGCCACGTCGTCGCTGGACAGAGCTTTCGTGCCGAGAAGGTCTCGATGGAGCTTGAGCAGCATTCGATTCACCGGAGGAAGCGACCATGCTGTTCTGTCCCTACGCTTCGACAAGAGCCTGAAGAGGCCTCCGGCCATGGTGTACCCCACAAAGCGCCAAACCCTCGACCAAGCGACCTTTTCCCAGATGCTCGACGCCCTCGATGAAACGGGTGCTCGCCCACCCCCTCGACCCAGAAGCACGAAGGTGGCGAGGCTGCAGGATGCCCTATATCGTCGAATTATACTCCGAAGCAGCGCCGGCGCACAACTGAAGTCGACCCTAAATGCAGAGATTCGGTCGATCCGAAAGAAATTGGACGCGGCCGGGCAACACCACAAGTCTCCAAACCTGTCATCACCTTATCAGCCACCGATGCTGGAGAATCCCGCCGTCTTTACGGCGTTCCTCCGGAACAAATACCAATCTGACGCCCTACACCCACCGATAATCCTGCCCCGCGACGCCGTACCGATTGCGTTGTCGGCCGAAGACGTCAGCGCGGCGATAGCTGTCATCCGGTCCACTGCTCGAACAGCTGACTTCTCACCGAAGTTTTTAAAAACAATGTCAGAGAGAACTCTTGAGTCAACGACAGCTGAGCTCAACAGATGGACTCGTGAGGGCGTACCGGCGCGACAGCGAGTGTCTTGGATTTTCTTATTCTGGAAGGGGAAGGCGATGCGAACGTCGGATCCGAGGGGGTACCGGCCAATTGCAATAATGCCTCTCTTTGCAAAGCTGCAGCACTCGGCATTGTATCTGAAAATGAAACCGTTGGTACAGTCATTGGTCCAGATGCACGAGTTCCAGTTCGGATGCGGTAGGCAAAGCGGGGCGGCGCAGGTGGTCCTCCATGCACGGGAGTGGCTGGAATCAGAGATGGGTTCTGAGGAAGACGACGAGCGCTTGCTGCTCCTGGTAGACGTCCGGGCCGCCTTCGACTCGATTCCGCACGGAAGGCTGATACAGACAGTAGAGAGGCTGCTTGGCCCCGAATGGGCGAAGACAGTAGCAAGGGTAATCGAGGGCCAGGAGGTGACGATTGTTCACTACGACGGGTTTACCCCGCCGGTCGGCTTGGGGCGAGGCGTTCTCCAAGGCTCACCCCTCAGCGTACTCCTCTTCGTACTGTACACCTGCGAGCCCCCCCCGAGGGAAGAGACCCGGGCGTACGTCGATGATCTGGTGGCCCGAACAACAAGGTCACGCCTCCCAGCTACTTTTGGGGCGCTCCAATCGTGGTCGGCGTCGAAAGGGTTGGAGCTGGCTGAAGACAAGATCCTTGTATTGGCGAAGACTCCCTTCGTGTGGAGCACTGAACCTCACCGCGAGACCGTGAACCGCGCAAAACTGCTGGGTGCCTGCCTGCACGCGGACAGACGAACGAGAGGGTGCGAGAATGACGCGAAGAACTTGGAAAGGCTGGCACGCCTGGTAGACTTCACCAACTCCCACGTCTACCGCTCGACAAGACGTAAGTGTGCCTTCTTCCGCAGCCACGTACTGCCCACCCTGTCCATGCACTGCCTATCCTCCTGCTTCGACCCAAGAGCACCCAAGCTGGTAGCTTCTCACGCAAGTCTCTTCCCGAAGCATCGCCACAGTAGAGGGATTAAGGAATTTGCATGGTGCAAGGACGGCTTCGCGTGCCCGAACGTGGAACATTACGCGGCACTTCAACGAACGCGGGCGTACCTGGCTCACCGACCCAACGAAGAAAGGGACGCCCTCCCTGTAGCAGGCTTCCGTCGAAGGCCCCCCCGACAAACAGCCGTGGGAGAGGACATACTCTCGCAGATCGACGTGATGCTGGGCCGGGAATTCTTGTTGACGCATGATGTTGTGGTGGCGAGCGATGGGGGTTTTCTCGAGGACGAATCGCGCGGGTCCGCCGGAGTCAATTTCGGAACGATGTCCTTCGGCTGCCTGCTAAGCGGAACCGTGACCTCGAGCACAGAGACCGAACTGGCGGCAATGATGCTGTTGGCAACCGTGCTGAGACGGTGGGATGTCGCCCCCGAGAGGGTTTCGTGGTACAGCGACAGCGAAGCGGCCATCCTGCGAATCCGCCGAAAGGAGCCCGGTGACCCCGTGGCAGGCGTGGTCGGCGAGTATGAGCAGTGCCTCCGATGGGGTAAGGGACACGCCGACAACACCGACATCAACGGCGCAGATGAGGCGGCGACGCGGGCCCTCCAGGAGAGACTTCCGGTTCTGGACGTTGAGCTCCTGTATCGGAAGAACGGGGTAAGAGCTGTTTGCTGTTACGCCGCAGAGGACTTCCCGCAGCTGGAGAGCCCCATTCGGTACGTGAAGCGCGTGTGGCAGTACAGCCGGACAAAGACGGCGACGAGGAGCATACGGGAACTTGCGTCGGCGGAGACAACGAAGGGGAGTACGCTCCGCTCCCTCGAAGCACTGCCCGGCGCCGTGGACCTCTTGCAAGCGATTATCCGGCGAGCGGTGATGCCGCGAGCCACCCGGATCGCCTGCAAGCGGTGCGCGGCGCTGGCCAACGCGCAACACGTCCTGCTCGCAGATGATGCGACGCACAACGAAGTGTCCGACATCCGTCACGCATACCCCACCGACCCGCCACAACTGAAGGGACTGCTCGCGGACTTTGCAAAGAAACGAAGAGACACGATCCGGCACGTGGCGAAACGCGTGAAGGTCCTGTGCGACGACCCGTTAGCGGCACGGTGGTCCTCGCTAGTTTTGAGATATCTCGAGTAAATCAGCACTGCGTCTTGTGTGGGGGGCAACGGAAGAGGAAGAAGTGGAAAGAGAAGTGATCGGAGCGGTAGGGAAAAGGGAGAGTGAATGACTAACAATATCAACGGAAGGAGAAAAAAGAAAAGAAAAAAACGCTAACCCAAACAACTTCCGCCGGTAGAGAAACCTCGCCTAAAGAAATCAACTGCCTTCGGGTAGGCTAGTCTGACACTAGTTGTCGTCGGGAAAAAAAAAAAAAAAGCGACCCCAAGAAAGCCGGTAGAGAATGTCCTGTGTAGGGTGACCCAGGATGGCTCGCTAGAAATCTTAATTTGAGATTTTCAAATTTCCCAAACCTAGACTTGGAATTTGTCGCTTACCCCATCGATGCCCACTCACACAGACTTCTTTGGAGTGCCTACGACCAGCTCGATGTCGATACATTGGCAACGGCGCGCCTCTTTCACCATGCTGTCAACGGCGCACCTTCTTCTTCAGCAAGGGGACACTGCAGAACCTGTGGATATTTTTTGTCAAGCGTCCGGTCGAATGGGAGCTGCCTGAGGTGTGCAACCGAGGCGAATGACATCCTGATATCATCGCTGATACGTCGAACACCGCAGTTCAACCATACACACAGGACATCGCAAACGTACACGTAAACAAATGCTCAACACGCTGCCGAAACAACAGGGTCAGTGAAGCTGAACTCTTGACGTAAGCGCCCAGCATCGCCGCAGTGTTGTCCCGTGGCAGCTGTTTGCTACAGTTTCGTTCTCGATACACATCTTCAGAGACCTTTTCGCCCGTCACTTGTCCGAGCCGGACTGAACTCTTATGACACGAGGACACTGGCTGAAGCTGTATGAAAATGAGAGGACCGCGGCTTATTATGTAGTACTTGCAGGGGCGAAGCTAATCCGTCGAAGATGTTTCTCAGCGACCTGCACAGCTCTGTTAGGGCAACTGCTTTCGCGCTGTGGCCCAACAGATCTTTATTCTATTGCAGCAAACTCCGCGTGTTGCTTTCCGGCGCAAGAGGAGGAACGAGTTGGACCTCATACAGTTAAACATCTTTGGTCTTTTGTAGTACACTAGAAACAAAGACGTTACAAGTAGTCGCTTGGATGCTCGACTTTCTTGCTGCCCTCCGACGTCGCCCTAGGAGTCTCGCTCCCTGCCGACGGTGGTCTAGCCCTTCAAGCATACCAGCTTTGTTTCCTCGCGCTCCTAACGCTCACGTTGCAATGTCCGTTTCGATTGCTGAATGGTGCCCTCACCTTGCAGATTAATGCACAGCTGCTGAAGTTTTGTGTGAAGGTTAGAAACAGCTCTAGTAGGAAACCGAATATTCGGGGCCTCAAGCGGGGCAGTACGAAACGCTGTCTGGAGGTGGGGGGGTTGCAGAGGGTGCGCCCTCGTAAGGGTAAGAGGCAATGGACGAAGATGAAGAGGCTCGCATACGACAGGTTTTCGATGACCACGCCAGTGAGGCTATTGGTAAGGGAGGGATGACGTACGTGTCCGAAGAGTTGGTGCTCAAGGCGCTGAGGGAACTTGGACTGACACCGAAGGAAGGCGCGATCCGGAAGCTGATGGAAGACGGGGCAGAGGACGTAGTGGACTACGTCAAGTTCCGCAAGCTGTACTTTTTGGCAAAGGAGCAGTACGAGGTCTTGCCTGAAGACGTCAGCCTGGCGCTGAATGTTTTTAGCAACGGTGGTATCCTCGACATGGCTGGGTTCGAATCTGTGATGGCCGAAATTGACGGAGGCTTGTCTAAAGCGGAGATCGATGAGTTGCTGTTTGAAGGGCGGAACGAGCTTTTCGGCGCGGGCGCGAAGAAAGGAGCCGCCATCTCTGTCGACCAATTCGCCTCCTTCCTTCTGAAGCGACACGCTGAGGCCAAAAGTCTGATGTCGGTAGACGGAGAAAGAGGGCAGTCGGAGAGGCTAGCGATGCCCGATGAAGAAGAGGTGCGATACGCCAAAGCGCAGGTCGCTTCTCTGCGGAATCTCAGGCACGATGAACAGCTCGAAAGAGAGCAAGGATTTCCTTCGAGATCGGAAGAAACGCAGTCCCTCACCAGTTCTTGGTTGAAGGACTCGCACGTAAGACTCCTGTCGTACAAGGGCCCCGGAGACGGAGCAGACCGCCTACTCGAGCTATCCGACGCAATGGTAGAACTGGAAGATGCTCACCGTGTATCTCTGGGGTTTTACACCGTTCAGTTCGTGCGTTCAGATGCTCTTGCGGGGTCAAGTACTGCCCTAGTGATGGCGCTTTCCATCGAAGACTTCACGGTCGGTGACGTTCGGAGGTTGGTTGCAGAGCAAATGTCGCTAGAGGTCAGCAACACCGTGTTCACCGTCAGCAAACCGGAGACCGACAATCCTCTCATTCTGGCTGGCGATCTATCAGAACCATGCGGCGGGTCGTTCTTGACCCACCTATTCAAGCTCTTGTCAGTACAGGGCCAACCGGGCCCCGCGACGAAACCAACACACGCCGTGACTGTGTATCGCCAGCCCGACATTGTTAACATACGGCACAGCAACATGGGCGTTCCCATTACGAATGATTTGTTGCTTCCGGCATTTGATGCTGGCGACGTCACAACGTTAACCAAAACGATCGGTTGCGAAGGCGAAGGTGCCCCTGCCACACTGCGACCGAGTGACGAGCCCCTCAACTACAGCAACAACGGCAACGTGCTCCTCTTCGCGGACCGCTACGATGGCCCAGGGGACTCCCGGTTAGCATCTATTCCGACCACCATCACTGCTGAAATTGCGAAGCTGACACTACATCAGTCACCGAAGCGACGCATTATTGTTGTCAAAATCAACGCCCCAGGCACTGCGGGCAAGACATTCAACTTCAGGTTCGCGTCTATTTTGTCGTGTGGATATATCGATAATAATACAAACAAAGAGCTATCAAGAGCAAGAGCACGATTAAAGGCCGAAGGTAGTCTTCCGCGCTAGAGCGAGAACGAGAAACAATACAGGTTTAGTTCTGCCTATCGCCCTTTAAAGACATAAATCCATTCACGCAGGTGCGGCCTCATCATCAATACGGCGCCTTTGGAGCTGCCGAATAAAGGAAGGCCTCTCGCTCTCTATCAGTCTAGGTCGTTGTCTGAGCGATACTGGACTGGCTTTTCGTGCAGGAGTACCCCAGTCATGGTATGTTGTCCTGTTCTCGAGTGATCGGCCCTGCCTATTTCCGGTGTTATTATCGTGACAAAAAGCGGGGTTTGCGGTGTTCCGGGTTGTGGGGTTTGCGGCTTGCGGGATTTGTGGAACACATACTCACGTTTCCTACGACCCGCCTACCGGCATTTGTGCCGTAGGCCGGCGCATAATTACATTTACTTCAACTGAAAATGGCTGGTGGCGCAAAATAAATCTCGAGGTCGGAAAGAATAAATTCGTTCATTGGACAAATTGTCCGGTCCCACCTGGTCCACAATATCGGGAGTACCGGGGAAATTCGGGGAGTTTCGGGGTATTTCCTTTGTGGCGACCACTTTCCCTGCAGCCGGCTTTGGCGAAGGCGGGGAGGGGGCTACGCTGTTATGGCCCTACCTTGCCCAGAGCCCGTGTTTCCCCGAAGACGAAGATAGAAGCTGAGAAGGAAGGACAGACTGGGAGGTACAGGTTGACACGGTTTGACACAGGTAGTGACAGGATCCGCCGGCAAGGAGAGCAGGAACCGTTCCACCAGAGGTCGTGCGGGTACAGAGACGATGCTCGTGCTCGAGTCGCAGCTGGGGACGAACAGGCACGCCTTCAATGGTGAGGTCTGGGATGGACGTATTTTCCACGTATGGGGAGGAAAGGATCGGACGTGGTGGTGGGACGCCTTCGAAGACGGCACCTCCGGCAAGAAGGGGCAGAAGAGGGTATATTTAGTGGGCAGCGGAGATCCAGTGCATCGAGGTAGGCGTGCCCAAGCACACCACCAAGGACGAGAGAGTATGCACGGGACATCACAAAGTGAAATGCGAAGAGAGCAAGCGTCGGCAAGCGTCGTAGCGCGCTGCTGCCGAGGCACACCACGCGGCAGGGGACGGCCCCGCCGTGAAGTATTGTTAGAAGCACAAGATGGCGGGACTGCAAGACGGTCGCGGAATGCTGCAGGTGAACTCACACCACGGGTGCCGCACGATATGCCGATGTGCGGAGTCGGCGGCCAGGACAGTGCTGCAAGCGGGGGCATCACTACCGCCAGGTGCTACAACAACAACCCGAGCACGACCGGCAGAAAAGACGGAAGCGCGGGCCTTGGCCCCCGGGGACGCCCGAAGCGACACCGAAGTCGAGACGCAAGCTGCGACCATCGACCCAAAGCGCCAAGAGAACGCCGCAGAAGGCGACGACACCAGGACGGCCGCTGGCAACGAAGCGGCGGTGTAAGGACTCGCCATCATCGAAGACAGAGACGTGCACTCCGCGGCGGGCAGAGGTGCAAGATAAGGTACCAGTGACGAAGAGAGGTGGCACGAAGAGGTAGTCACGAAAGAGAGCAGATGCAGATTATCGCCACAGGCTCTTTGCATGCTAACCCTAACCACCAGGACCAGGGGCAGTTACGGTCGAAGACGGCAATTCGAGCGAGGAGTAAGGTTGATAACCAAAATGAGAGGCACGATGGCCATCCGAAAGCAGGGTTGCAGGATGATGCTTGGCCAGGATACGGTTGCTATGGCGACTGGGACAGAGAGATAACGCAAGATAGAGAGTCCTCCTTGTGGGGTAGTCACGCCTTCGCAG